>UNPR01000039.1:0-266214 GCA_900536425.1 Hymenoscyphus linearis | reverse complement strand
GAAGGGGGGAAGGGGGGAAGGGGGGAAGGGGGGTGGCTAGCTTGTGGATTCTACGGGATGGATTAATGGGGGGATAAATAGATGGATGGATAGATGAATAAATGGAAAGGAAGACTAACTGGGGGGTAGGTAGTTGGATGGTGGTAGGGTTTGGTAGATAGAGCGCTGTACTGGCTTTCGTCTGAGTACTAAATTGGATTGAAGGATTAGAGGATTGGATAGGAATTGGAATAGGAATAGAATGCTACCATATAACTAGTTTCGTGTGTTGAGTGTAAAAGTGTCTTTTCCTTTCTCGAGAGAGAGAGAGAGAAAAGATATAGTACGTAAGTGTACTGTACCTGGTAATATACACGTTTATATACGGTTATACTCTGATAAAAGCTATTCGTAGTATAACTTAAGGAGGAACAAGGGTCCATTTGTCCTTCTCTAGGTATTGTCTAACTTAGATCTATAAATTATAGCCCTGGATATTAGATTACGTACCGTTTGTGACCTTGTATTCGAGTAGTAGCTAAGAATTGAAGATAGTAAATTCGTAATATTGTTGTTTCGCCCCCGTTATTTCCCGTCTATAGAAAGGTAGAGATGTGCAAAGGGAATCCAAGGGTAGTTAAAAGCGGTGTTTATTATGATAAAGTTGTTATTTTAGAAGTACGAGGGTAGGGCTTATGGTAGGTAGTAGGGTGGAGATGAGATTTTGTTGTGAGAAAGCTGGTTGTTAATTATGGTGGCTATATATTGAAGGATACTATTGTAAGACTTACTGGAAAGTCTTAGGTAATAGAATAGTTATTAGAAGGGTATAGAAACGATGGGAAATAATAGACTTTGATGGTTCTTTGTTAATCGGTATGGTTTGGGTAATTAATTAGTTGTGCTAGAAAGACTTAGGTAATAGAATCATTGTAAAACAATACAAAATTTGTAAAACAATACAAAATAATATAAAATAATGGACTCCAATGTTTCTTTGTTAACCAGTATCGTTTAGGTAATTAGTTTTCCGTCACACGAGTCTTGTAGAATTGTCTACCTATGCCAAAGACATGATGATGATGTATGGTTGGGGTTTTGGGTTTTCGTAGTTGGGACTTGATTTTTGGGGTGGTTAATAATATATAGTGGGTGGCAGGTTGTTAGTGGTGGGCAGTAGGCCTAAGAAGCCATGTGTGGTCATAAGTTTAGGAAAAGAGAAAAGAAGTTCAGGAAGGAATCTAAAGGTATTTTCAGACTGTCTAGTTGTGGCTGTGCTGTAAAGTTGATGCCTAACGAATGTTTTTAAGCGAGCGGTGGCAGCTTTCCCTCTCAATGAACATTCAGCGTTTTCTGCAGAAGTGAGAACGAGTTATATTCCTTTGCTTATTGGTCTAAAGAAATAGGACTAGATAGATATTCTTCTTTAGCTAAATATTCAGAGTAGAGGCTTTAAATATATAGACAGATATGTGTTGAAATGAATTATTCTATTGTTCTAGAGAAATAACATTCATAAGAAATAGGGTGGAAAGACTCCCCCCCGGCAATTAATACGTTAACATTACCAATCGCCAGAGTATGTAGAATTACAATCAGCTAACTCTAGAATTAGTTAACGGCCACATACTATCCCCTCCACACCACACATTTACATTTCGATTTTTAAGTTTGTCGTATCTACTTATCGCCTTAGAACTTGCTCACGATAGGTTCAATTTTGCCTTTTCATATAGATAAGCTTTAGAAAGGGCTTGTTTTATCATCAATTCAACTCACACTCAAATAGGAAATTGTTGGGATAATTATCCTTTGTTTTTGGGTCACTTGAAAGTACTGCGAGTGTTGGGATATATTCCATGGTGTTTTCTTTAATCACATGATATAAGCGTTCGAGTACTTAAGTCCTCGAACGCTCCATCCTTAGCTAGCTCCTCAATCGATTATCATACTCTGCAAATAGGAGTATACGGTTCACCCTCTTTTACACCAACACTGATCAGTGTGTGCACACAGATCAAAAGATACTGAACCATCACAAAAGAAGTACAGTTATTCCAAGATCAATATGCCACGCCTCAGGAGCCTTAGAAGAGCATGCCTGGCGCGTAACCCCGAGGAGGTTAGATTCCGCAGCAGCTACCGTGGAATCGAAAACCACGAAGACGTTGAGAAGATTAGACAGAGCTGAGACGCTTTGCTCTTTTACACCAACAGAAAACGCAAACCTAAAAATCGAAACGTACATGTGAGGCATCGAAGGCATACCCAGCGCGTCTTCGTCAAAAAGCCCTTGATATTAAGGATGTGTCTCAGAGGCAAAGAAATTGAGCCTTTAGACCATGCTTTGAAATTGAATCGTCTAACCTGTATAGTCCTTTGTTGTGGCCTTCGCACATATCAGCATTTATATATCTCCTCGTTCACACATATGTAAGATTTACATTTCGATTTTCAGGTTTGCGGTTTCCTGTTTAAGTGATGTTTTTTTCTAAAATAGACCCCCTTTTAGAGCTTGTCTGTGCTAAAAGGCAAAATTAAATTATTAGTAGTAAATCTATACAGGTTCTAGACTTGAAGTAGATATCGATGAGCCTAAAATGGAAATGTATATATGTGTGAGTGAGGAGATACACGCCTGCCTTACTCAGAAATGGTAAGAGGGAAATGAAAACCTGGCATTATTAGATAAGCAGCTATACGATTGGTTTAGTTTTACGCTGTTTACATAATAATTTAATCAATTCTTTAGGCATACGCGAAGTTTAGAGCCTTAGTGTGTACTGCTGTTCAACTCTCAGTTACGAATTCGTACACCATCCATTGGCTCTTTTCATCAGATATCCAACCACCCCGTAGATTGAGAAGCACGATATAAATGTAAAGAATTAAAACTTATTCAATTTCCATTAACCCCGCATCAACAATAACATTACTCAACTTAACAATTCCCTACCCAAACTCCCTATTCATCACATACACACTAACTCAAAGAATTCCCCAAAGTATTCCTCCGACTCCTATCACTCCTCAAATCCCTCCTGCCCATAATAGCCACCAACGCCTGTTCCAACGCAGTCCCATCATAAACCATCCCCCCATCACCCCCACCCCCATTCTTCCTCCCATAAATCCTCACCGTCTCGATTCCCAACCGCGCCATCTCAGCTTTATCAACACGGGGCGTTCCCTCACCCTGAAGATGAATAATATGCGAAACATAATTCTTATACTGCTTCTCCTCAACACCATTCACACTCTCCGCCGCTTCGGCTTCAGGAAACTGGGAACTCCATCCGGCGCGAGCGATGGCATGTACAAATTCCTTGGCGGAGTATTCCCCGCCTTCCCAGCGCGTTTCACGGTCTAGAGAGCCGTTGAGGATGAGGATTTTGAAGGCCTTTTCGCGGATTGCTTCGCCTACTCCGCGCAGGATGAGAGAGGGGAGGATGGAGGTGTAGAGGCTTCCGATTGAATATACTACCCCATTCGCTTCCTTAATAGCTTGTAAGACCTTTGGATTAGGTGTGGGACGGAGTTCTTGTCCGTATGGGTTTATGTACCAAATTCTTTCGATGGGAGTTGGTAGATCTGAGGTGTGGGATTTGGCAAAGATTATATTTTGTTTGCGAAGAGTGGGGAGGGTTCCGGGGAGATTGGCGTCTTCGTGGTGTGCGTCATGATCGTATGGAGAGGGGAAGGAAGATGGGAAAGCGGTTGGTGCTGAGGGGTGGGAGATTTCGTTTTGTCCTACGATTGTGGTTCCGCCTTGGAGACCGGCTGCTATGTGGTGACTGAAATTACTGTTGATTGCTGGGATGACTTTGATGTTTGCTGGGACATTTGTGATGGCCCCGAGGAGATATATTGCACTTTCGAATGAACCCGTGAACAGACGGGCGCCGGTCAGGAACAAGTTTCCTACTGATGCGGTTTGAAAGTTGAATGCTGAGGTTTTGCGAGTCCTCTTGAGGGTTTCGAAATTTATGGTATTAAAAAAAGAGCGAATCAACTCAAGCTTCTGGGAGGGGATATCCCGCCACAGTGGGTGTGTGCCTTCTACAATTTGGTGCCATTCTTCTCGTGCTTCTGAAGAGTCTGAAGATAGGCGGTGGTTGAAAAGTGTCTTCATGGCAATTGTTGAGGGAGAATTAGGGGATGTGGGTATGAGGCGGATTAGACGACCTAGGCATTCGCTTAGCATGTTTGGACATTTGAGAAACGGCGGATATGAAAGGATGCCCCTCTCGACCGGAGATCCATGATAGTTTGGCAGGCAAAGAGAGCAATTTAATCAATAAATAAAAGATTAAACATGAAGAAAGGAAAGTAGTCAAGGTCAACTGAGAAAATAAAAGAATTCAGAGGATATAAACTCACTTCTAACATCACCAATTCCTGGTCCTCCAAAAACTCTGATCAACTCGCTCGAACTCCCACCATTATCAGAAATCGGAATAATACTAGAAAGAAACTGTTAGCCCAGGTTCAACAATTTTACATGCAAATGTTCATCAACAAACTATTCTACAACTTCCGATCCAGTAGAAGCCACTCATATTTTGAAGAAGTTTTGCCAGCAAGAAATTGCACTCCTCCTCCCCTCACGATCAGAAAAAGAAAAGAGTATTGGAGAATGAAGTCAGAGCCTTTCACCAGCTACTCCCGTAGCACTCGTAAATTCTCATAACAAAGCCTGGCTTTACTTTCCAAGCATCAGAACATCTATCAAAATCTTCCAAATCAAAACATAACCCTTCTCCTTCAAGGAATTGCTTCCTCGCTACAAAAGCAAATAAACACCCAAAAACCAGAAGAAAAAAACCAGTACTCACTAACTCAAACAACCCCCCTTCTCCTCCTCGTCCCCCACAATCCCCCCGAAAACATCAACAAGGTTATTCGCCGCACTCCCGCCCGAGAACACAACCAGGTGATTACGACGTCTTAACTGTTGAATAAGTTGAGGAATCTGAGATTGAGATTGGGCCTCCATATTTTCGTTGTACGAAGTATGTAGAAGAGATAACAAGAGATATTTCTTGATGAGACTTTGTAATAAGCGGTGTGAAATCGCTCTACGCTAATTTGGTGGATGCTCGCCACAAGAGAAATTTGAATTTCGTGACAATAAGAAATTCGTGGAATCTTGAGGAGGATGTGTTTATATCCCGTGGCTAAGCAGTTGGTTGTAGTCAAGAGAGATACTCAGCCCCAAACTAAATTAGTTCACCAGGTTATCATGAGAACTGTCCTTTTCACCTTTCAATATCCTTCTAAGTGAATTGAACCTACTTCTTCCTCTTCCTCTGTTGGATCTGTTGATTTCAAATCCCAAATGACTCACTAACTCGTATTCCTCAATTCACCAAACCAAACGTGTCTTCTTTCCTAATTCTCACCTCCTATTTCCCACCCCCTTTCCTTCCAAACCCAAGATTTCCAAAATACAGTCCACCAACCAACCAACCCTCTCTCAAGAAACGCAACCAGAAGCAAACTCAAGCAAGAAAGAGGTCAATATAAAAAATCTACAAAGATTTCCGTGGTTCAACCGGACTTCTTCGTGTGATGTAATACAAACCCCCCAAGCTCCTGCCTGGCCCCTGGACTTCCCCAAGATCCCGCACAAAAAAACGCCTTAACCGCGGAGCTCAGGCCCACGGGGCCGCGATCAGATCACGATCACGTTTTTCTCTCACTATCTTTTATCTCTATATTAAAAGCTTAGTACGCATATCAAACCTCTATTACCACCCATCGAAAAAAGAGAATTCCGACAGAGCGCCGCAGCAAATATCATTTAAAAAGTTTCATAACGCATAACCCCAGACCATTCCATTTATGATCCAATGATCCCCAAAATCACGTGTCACCCAACCCTTTAAGCATCAACCCCCAGCCAGTTGCTGAAAGCTTATTAGGTACCTGCTATCCCACATTCACGTTAATTACTCATTCACCTTCCTCAAACGACCTTTCAAATCCACCTCTACCAGTTTCTCTCATTCCTTCCCCTCCCCTCCCCTCCCTCACGCCTTACGCCTTACGCCATCACAGCATCGCTCATATCCATTCCCCAACCTCGCTCATACCCAAATAGATTTCTTTCCCCCCAGCGCACCCAGCGCAGCGCAAAAGACCCATCGTGGCGGAGATTACCTACCCTCCATACCACAATAAACGATAGAATACCACCCCACCAAAGAACTTGATCGCGGGGAAAGATTGTCAGAATTGAAAATTGAAGTTTGAAGCGATTCATAACCCGTCATTTTTAACCTGACTGGTAATCAGTGGTTTGTCAGGCCTTTAAATCATATTCAATAGCCCTAATAACCACTGCAAGAGAGTGACTGACCAAAAGCTCCAACGACCTCTCCCTTCAGCGGGGAGACAGAAACTCCTTTAAATTTGAACCGAACCGATTCATCGACCATAATTAATCACTTTTCAACCTGACTGGTAATCAGTGGTTTGTCAGGCCTTTAAATCATATGATATTCGATAGATAGATAGATAGATAGAGACTGGTAATCGTGATCGGTCTGGACTCGCCTATTTATCGATATATATTGAATCCTACCATACCCTACCCTACCCTAAAGAGGATCTAGGAAAGACTTAATCTATTAATATTAATAATTTGAATATAACAAGAGTATATATGCGAAAGAGAGTAATTAAAAGCTCTCACCTTAAACCCCTCCTTCATTGCGGGGGCAAGGGCGGGTAGGAGAGACACTCCTTTCCCTTTCCCTTTCTATACCATACTATACAATACTATACCATACTATTCCATACTATACCATACTATACCTATATATCATCATACTAGGTACCTCTAATATCAACATATTAGAACTAACCAACCAACCATTCCATGCTTCAACCTTCAAAGTCTCTTCCCCAAAAACCCGGAGATTACCTACTTACCACACCATTCATTCCCCCCTCCCCCCCCCCCTCTCTCAAAAAAAAAAACCACCCACTCAATCCACAATCCACAATCCCTCCAAACCCTCCCAATGCAATCCAAACCCTCCAAACCCTCCAAACCCTCCCAAACCCTCCCAACCCAACCCAATCGATACTTTATCAAAACCCGATTTGATTTCGCAAAATCCACCCAACCGAACACCGACAGATACTCCGTCCGTAGAGTAATATCCAAACTCAAACTCAAACTCGAGGTCAATAAGACGACCAGATACGGTACATCCCCTAGGTAGGTAGTCAATATCTCACGTATATCTCTTCAAGCCGATGTTGATACTGCATGGTCCCACGATAGGAGGTTGAAAACCACCATCACCAACCAACCCAACCAAACCCTAACAAACAAGTTAAACCCCCTCACAAACTTACCCAATTAATGCGCATGGCATAACAAATCACTTCCCCCCTAAGAACCCAAAACCCAAAAAGGTCCGGTGTTGGCGATACACAAAACACAATAATAGAAACACGACCTAGTAGTAAAAAAAAGTCAAAGAAGTATTTTCACCATTCATCTCATACCCCCAAGACAAAATAACTATATAAACAAGTCATTCACACCTTCACAAAAAAAGAACCATCAGAATATTACAAATTGTATTATGTTTCATTTGTTCTTCTTTCATCTATAGATCATATCCATCGGCTCTTCCCCCCATTCCCGGTCCCAGTCTCAGTCTCAGATCATCAAGCGAGTTCTGTAAAACCTTCGGGGTTCAAGTCGACTACACCAAAAAAGCAACGCTCTGCTCGGCTCTGTTCTGCCTTCATTTCCTCCTCGCTTCATTCATTCTCTCCTCAGCTTCGTTCATTCGGCTCGGTTCAGTTCGGTTCGTTCCCTCCATAGCTCTCCCACTAACTTTGGGTATCTTCGTATGTACTTGAGCAGAAGGAAGAAAAGATACTGCAAAAATCAGGAAGCGAACACAAATTGTCATCCCATCCCATTCCCTTTTGCCTGTTGCTGTTTGGTATGTCATTGCACACCCCGCTACCCATACGCCATTCACAAAAAGATCTCTCGCAAAAAACAACCAAATATGAGAATAAACGCCGCCGGTGGTATCTTCCATGCATGGTTGAAAAATATAACAAACCCAATCAAAAAGTTCGAAAAATCAAAACATTATAAAAACTCTTTCAAAATTATCAATCCTGCATTGCGTGGGCGAAACGAGGGTCGAAGCGGAGGTTCCACCCGATTTCCGACCACTGGTGATACAATACAAGGAATGGAAAGAATCAAAGATGGTCTTGTGAAATTCATCGAAATTGCAGATGCTCAAAGAACTAACAGGCCGCCTAAGCTCAGTCCCATCAGCATGACCGTAGACATCAGTAAAGAGTTTGCTGATGCTACCCTTGAGCCTGCACTCTTCTTGAAGACAACTTGGTTGGCAGATTGTTCAGGATTGTCACTGAAGAAAAATGTGCTGGCGGCTGTCGTGTTACCGACGGCAATGGCTGGATCCGGCGGGGAGTTCTGATCAGGGATAGCGCAAATTGCTCCCGCTGCAGCCGGGTCCTTGCAGTTTTTGGCAAATGTCTTCTGGCGAGCGGCAGAGGAGGAATTGAAGTATGACTTGACGTAGCCTACGGACATTGTGGCATTTGCGGCGGGAGGTCCGGCTGACCAAAGAGGATTGCCATTGCTCCAGTGGGTGAGAATCAAATGACCTGGCTCGAATGGCTGCTGAGAGGTGTTAAAGTTGGCCATAACAAATCCATCAGCATAAAAGAGGATGTGGCCTGGGACGTAATCGAATCGGTACTCATGGAAAGCGGTGGTAGGGTTGAACGGGAGGTTGGCGACCACATAAGTGTCTGTGCCTGCAGCATTGAATCCATTCTTGGCAGACTTTTCTGACTGCAACACAAGGTTGACAGGGAATGTACCGTTCTTTTCGTTGAATTGGGAGGACAGGAACTCCATGTCAATTTCCTGGCTGTTGTTGAAGTACTAGGTATGGTATTAGCTGGGGTGTCCGTCATAAAGAGAATGTATTGTTTGTAAGCATACCCAAAAGAAGGCGGCGCATGTTCCTGCAACGGGAGAGAGCTTAATCGAGGCACGGTAGGAACCCCATACGAGATCAGTGCGGTTGGAAACAATTTGAGAGGTCTTAACGTAGTTGTCGACTGGAATACCACCCTCAACTTCGAGTCGCATTCCTGGATCGCCACCTAACTTTCCTGGCCCAGTCCAATTGGCATGGTCAGGAATTGGGTTGGAGAAGGTTTGGTCAAGGGTGTAGTTGATCCCTAAAGATTGATCCATTAGTATACGCCAACAGAAACCAACAGAAAGTGAACCCCAACGAGAGCGTAGATATCTACTACATACCATGAGGACCACGACCAGCAGCTGGGGTTTGGTTGAAGCGTTGTCTTTGCCAGTCGGTGTCTCTTTTAACATCCTTAATGTGGAAGAAATCGGATTCTAGGATATCGGTGAATAGGTAGGTAGCAGGTTGCGAGGTCTTCACCTCGGTAGTGTAGCCACATTCACAGGCTCCAAGTACAGGGTTGACAACGAAAGCGAGCGAAGCGAAAAGGAAAGATAGAACAGGCGTTGATGCAAGCTGTGTTACTGCCATAGGACGCATCTTAGGAACAAGATTATTAGTGTGTGGAGATTGACCAGTTGGTTGGTGGTGGTGGATGTGGTAGGGTGTGTGTGGTATAGTCGTGGGGGTTGAAGGGTATTATGTCTAAAGTGACTGTGACCTCAACCAAGTTTCCTTGACCTTTCCTGTGCGTACTGACGTCGGTGCAACTGGGTTTTCTAGGGAATGAATGAATGAATGTAATTTGGCCTTATCGTTAGGACAGTCAGGAAGATTCGGGTGCGACTTGACTCTGTACTGCACAACAAAAAATGAGTGTAGTATTCTTGTCTGTCTGGCCTAGTCCGTAACGAAAGGTTGATGTTTTGGATGAGGATGAAGGAAGGTTTTTGATGTTCGCGGGTGAAGGAAAGTAAAGTTGCGGCGGAAGTGGAGCATGAGAGCAGGTGCTAGTGAAAGACTCCAGAGACGGATTGGAAATTGACAGGCCAAGACCCCAAGGCCCAAGGTTTGCGGTGGTTTGGGTTCGCCGTACAGAGTGGGGAGTGGAGAATGGGTAGGGGTGGGTCTCGTGCTTTGATGGGGAAAGGGCAACACGGAGGAAGGGAGAGGTGAAGCCTGAAGGTGGTGAGGGAGGAGGACCTGAGTACCGAGGTGAGTGCAGACGAGTGCTCAGTGCAGGCAAGCAGGCAGGTCGCAGGTCGCTGGTGAGGTCGGAGGGGCTATCTTTTTTTTTTTGCCTTGGCAGGGGAATCCCAAGCGAGCTAGTGGTATACCTTGCTGCTTGTTGAGCTTGGTGATAGTGACCAGGGAAACCTCCTTACGTACGAACCTCTCCCTAGCTAGGTCGGTAGTGACTGATCATCCAGTTGTTTTCAGACTACCTAGGTACTCGAGTACTGAAGAATGACCATCCCAGTGCTGATGAAGGCGATCAGATGAACAGCTCTCCATGAGTCCTCCAGTCTCAGTCTCTCCTTACAGATCCCTCTTATCCACTTCTTCCCAATTATTTGTGTCACCACCTCACGTACCACTCACGTACCACTACCTTCACCACTTTTTCACTCCCAAAAGGACTTTTATGATCTCCACCCAATGACTGGTGGAGACACTGGAGAGATATGGAAATTCTGATCTCCAACGGTTTTGTGCTCCCCCACCAACACCTCCCAAGTAACCAGAACAGGCTCGTTGTGCAACTTACGAAGTACGAGCCAGAGAGAACCAATCAGCACAAAATCAATGGACGTGCGGTTCTTCTAGAAATTGAGAAGGTCCTGAAATACGGTAGCTAATGTACGAGCTAATGTACGGAGGATATGAATCGAGATTTGAGGTTGCTTCAAAACGAGAGCACAGGTATTTTCTGCTTCTTCAGATAAATAGCGCCATCGTATTCTCAACCGAACGAACATCAATATTGCCCACATCAAGGAATCATCAAGGAATCCATAATACCCATTATACTCCCAGGACTCAGGAGTGATTGGCTTCGGAATCCTTCAACAACTCCGTTACTCCCCGCAAATGACTGGTAGTAATTCCCGTGGAACAACCATTTCCTTCCAGACGGTGTTGACTTGATGTCATCGGGGTAAGGGTTGTGCTGGCAGCAGCAGGAAGCATATGACTGGTTACTGACCAATATAAGCATCGTACCCTATTGGAGCAACCATCTGTGCCAGATCTGATTCGTCTCTGAGATGGACCAATTCTCACGAACCAAACAAATTTGGAAAGTGTCAAGAAGTCGACGATACCAATTGGTCCTCTCAAAGATTTCAAGAAGTGCCCAGGTGGCAACACTAGGCACAATCTTAAATAAACAAAGCTTGGCGCACGCAATATCAAAAGCCGAGAGCTACAAGACTGACTGACCAATGATGACTTTCCATTGCCTGATGAAATAATCAATCAAGACTTTTAGCGAGCCTTCCCTCCCTCCCTTTCCATGCATCAGCAGGACCACGCCACCCACAAGCAAACCTGCCATGGCTTGACATTGTCATGTTCAGACTGATCAAATCTGGTTCCAATTAGCACCGCCGATGTTTACACATCTAAGCGGTTTATTGGGCCTAATTGAGATCTCGTTTCCTCGTTTTCCCAACGTCACCTGTTCTCTCAATTCCTCTCCTCTTCTCAACCTTAAGGTTCTGCTTCTGCGGGATCGTGTCCGTCGGGATCCTTGGCACGCAGATCCACTTTGCATCTTCAGGGGAAACCTCTGCATCTGACCGATCCCGAGGTCCCGTCGCGACTGATGAGCAAAACAGGGGATCTTGATGGCCTGGAAACCCCCGAGAGAAATTGGACGCCACAGACGGGATGGACAACTCAGAACTCTCAGAACCACCCAGGCAGCGGGAGAACATGCCTATGCAGCCACGTTGTGGGGTATCGCTGCTGTGGCTTGATCTTTATTTAAGGTTGATCTTCTGTTTAGCCTCCGCCCCTCCTACTTGAGGGAAGATCTTGCATATCAAACCCAATGCCGGCAATGCTGACACTGAAGATAGCTTCGAAGTAGGTCGGAGGCATCGGTTGGACGCGACCGGTCAAACCGATGGTAGTCCACTCCACCAAAATAATACAAAAGCAGACTTATGAAACAATTTCCGAATTGCCTCCCTCGGTGCATTAATCGACACCGCCACGACCCAATAGAAGGAAATGCCCATGATGGAGAATCGTCAGCTGGTCTTTCGATATTGAACACGCGCAAAGAGAATGCGCTTTTTCTGGACCATGGCATTTACACCAAATCCGAGATCCGGATTTTGAATGCTTTTTTCCCCTCCAAAACAATCGCATGCTCAATGGCATTGTGATGTAGGAGAATAAATGGGAAAACAAGATATCGCAAGAATAGCAGAAACGTCAAGATGTCGTCAAGGAATCAACCAAAGAATAAATAGTACGAAGTTCCAAAAATCGCGACCATGATCGCGAAGAACGATGGCGAAGCTTTATCGGCTCCGGGTTGGTTTCCTTCTTCGAACCTTCCAAAACCCATCCGGGGAAACGGCGCATCATACTCGAGTATACTCGGAAACAAGCGACCAATAATAGCAGCTGGCTATATTTGGGACACTACGCTCGGGATCTCTCCAAAGTTCGGAATAAATATTCCTGCCGTTTCCGTCTGATTTGCGGTGCTATCCGTTACAGTTGCGACACACACTGCCAACAGTGACTTCCTTTGACAGAAATAAATATGACAGAAATGGATGTAAGACTTCCGGATTTCTCGCACTGGATTTTCTCGCCTCAAAGACGTCTGACCACGGCGCGAGAAATTCTAGCGCAGACAGAAGGTCACCAAAACAATGAACCACGTGTTGGAGGAGGCCCAACGCTGGAATTCGAAGGTTGGTCTTGGGAAAATACAGTATGGGGCCCAATTGGGAGAAAAAAGCTTTAGTGCACGGGAACGCAACCACGATTGCCATGGTCTTGTCGCATCGCATCGTATCGTATCGCACTACACTGACTTGTGTCCTCGAAGTCCTTCCGTTTGGTGGAGCTCATACCATTGCGAAAGTCCCAGTTTACGAGAAGCATTCGCGAATGATCTTTTCCTCAAGTACAATTCGACCGCACAGAAAAGTGTCCCCTACATTTTCTCGAAAGCGTACTCGGTACTCCTCTGTGCCAAAGTCAGTCAAAAGCCTCAGCGGAAAACTGGTGGGTGGGTGGATCACGCGGGGAATACTGTGTAGGTACGGAGTAGACATCTCCAATCTTGGTAACTTTTCGTATCCCGAAATATCACCCCCCACCAGCCATTTTTCCCCCCTTCCATTCACATTCATCACCCTTATCTTTCCCTCCACGGTTTTTTCTTCTCCCCCTAGGGCTTTTCAGAGAATCATTACGATGAAATTCGGATTTGAAAGAAAGGAAAAGGGAGAACTTGAGAAAGAAGAGGGGGTTCGGACTTAATATTCTAGTGCACGCTGTCAGCTTTTTTTTTTTTTGGCGGCGCAGCGGAGAATCAATATTTATATACCGGTAGGTAACGTAGGTTGGACTGAATGGGGAGGTGCAGTAGGAACTAGATCGGATTGATGGATGGGTATTTTGCGCCTACGCTACTGACCACAACCACAGTAGAATCTACCTAGATTGGGGACCATCAACTGTCATAGTGGCAGTGGGAGTGGTAGGCTTTTATAGATGCATATTTTGTTTCTGTTATTAGTGATTTGGAGGGAAATCAGCTGGAGCTCAGCACTGACAAATGTCTCATTCTTTGTCTTACTGTCATCCGGATGAAATCATAAATATTAGATAGGTATTTTCACCGGACTCTGTGCTTTGTTCTGCTCTGTGTAAGATCCCGCCCTATTCAGGTCGATTGATCTCTCGCGTGCTCGTGCTTTCCTCCCTCATGTCATAAAAATGTGAATATTTACCTACGGAGTACGGAGTACGGAGGACCTTTCATCAAGAACCTAAGCCCGAATAACCAACCCAACCAAGCTATGTTCAAGTTCAATTCAATTACCTATAGATTACCTAAGATTAGGGTCTGGTCTGGTCTAGACGCTGTTGTTACCGTCTTTCGATTCGCTTCTTCCCTCACTCAAACTGGTCAACCTGAGATGGCTGGCTGGCTACGTAACGGGAATTAGAATTAGAATCGAATCTCTAGAAACCTAGAACATGGAATATGGAACCTGGAATATGGAATATGGAATATGGGGCTGGCTATTCGAACAAAGAGATCGTGATTCTCTCTCTCCTTCCTAGGATAGAATAGAAAGCTGGAATGCTGGAATGAATGCAAGATATTCATGAATGCAAGATATCGATGATATTGCGAAAGTCCGAGTTTCGAAACGAAAGTCCTTAATGAGAATGAGAAGAGAATGGAAAGAATGGAAAGCGGGAATTGGTAGGTAGGTAATGGTGAATTGAGACAGACGGTAGTGAGTGAGGGGAGGGTCTTGAATCTGTTAAGGTCTTTTCGTTCGTTCTTTCTGGAGGTTTTTCTTGGGTGATCTGAATTGAATTGAGGCTGGCTAGCTGGCTGGCTATGGGTGGGCTATGGGTGGATCTAGATCTATCTAGATTGTAAACACCCTGTCTGGTCTGGTCTGGTCTAGTCTTTTGAGGAAGGTCGTGCGTGGTCTTTTCTGGGATTGTCAATAGATGAGTGGATGGGTGGGTTGGTTGGTAATAAAGGTAATCAGATTGATTAATTAATAGGGTATTTAAGGAGGGGTGTGTGAGCAAGTTGAGGAGGGGAGACAGGCAGGCAATGATTGAATGTTTCTTGGTCTGGTGGTCTGGTGGTCTGGTGCTAGATTTAGAGTTGGTGATTTGATTGGGAATTGAGGAATTGAGGAAGGGGGTACTGTACTGTACTGTACACCAGATCTGAGATTGGATTGGATTTTTTGGTTGGTGGGTTGGTGGCGAGGGTTTCTGAAGATGATAACTGAAAAGTTGGGGGATTGGGGTGGGATCTGTTGAGAGGTTAGGAATCTTACTTGCAGAGATTGAGATGGAGATGGATATTTGGAGGGTGCGATATATGTTTTACATAGGTACTGACATTGTCTCGCTAAATTTGAAACGGAACAAAATGAAACAAAATAAAATAAAACAATCCATCGAAACTTTTGACCCCCTTTGATAAGCGAGGAGCGAGTCGCAAATCATAACAAAGTATCTCATTACAACTCAACACCAATATACATAATATCTCCAGACCTCCCTCAAAGTACAAGTAAAAGTAAAAGTAAAGATATAACGATTTTATTCTTTCGCTTCACGGAGTTATTGTTAAATGTTCATCGTCGCATTGTCCGCACCACCAAATTTCATCCCTCCATGGACATCAAACCAATCCAGGAATTGAAACATACTAGCTTTAGGTATACGTTCCATACTAGTTTGATTCAGATATTGAAGGCCGAATTTCACTTGGGAGCCTTGGAACCATTCGAAGTTATCGAAGATGGACCAGGCGAAGATGCCTGTTATGTTTACTCCTATTCGTATATCAGTATCAAGACCAAACCACAATTTCGCAGAGAGGAAGGAAAGACATGACGCAAAAAAGAAGAAGAAGGAAAAAGAAGCAAGAAAAAAGGAACCAACCATCAACCATCCTCGCCAACAAAATATTATCCAAGAACCCCCTATAATAATCCGTCCGCCTCAAATCCCAAACAATATTCCCCCTCTTCGTCTGAACCCCCTCAAACGGTTCCGCAAACCCAAACTCACTAACCACCACATCCCCCACCGCGGGAAAAAGTTCCTTCGTAAGAACATTGAGAAACTTCCTGACTCCCGAGGGCGTGGAATATAACCAACTCATTTCATTATCCGCCGCAGGACCGAGGGGGAATCCATCTGATGCTAAGGAGGAAGAACCCGCGCATTCGGGATATGCGGGGTGTGTACGATTTTTGATGCAAGAGGGGAGATCAGGGATCGATAGGGCGAGAAAGGAGGTATATGGGTCGATGGCGAAGAAATCGCAGGATCCTTTTATCATGTCTTTTTCTGCTTGTGTGAAGATTGGGAGTAAATCTCCGAGTGTTTCTTTCAACATCACAGAGTAATCTCCATCTTCCCGCCAACAACCATTAAACCATCCTAATACAAACTCATAGTTCCTGCTCACTGCTTCCTGATCTGCAAGGGAGGAGGTGTTGGACGCTTCATAGTAGTTTCCGGAGTTTTTAAATGTTATTCGTCCCCCGCCGTGGAAGTCGTTGTGGTACCATTTTGCGACTTTGGCGTGCGCGAGGATGGTGTAGTGTGAGCAGAGGATTCGCGAGGGGAGACCGCGGGGGATGTTGGAGTAGGAGGGGTAGAGGTTGAAGGGGGGTCCGGAGGGGTAGAGGGAGTATTGCCAGTTGCAGTATTGAGCTTTGAGTTGGAGTTAGTGGACTATGTTGTATTGTGTTTGAGGGGGAGGGAGGGGGGAAGTACGCTCGTTAAAGGTATACCATATCGGGACATATTTATCATATCGCGTGATTACGAATTTCGCGTAATTAAAGAATGCATCCACGATTTTTTCATCGGTCCATGCTCCGTAGGAGTTGAAGAGTGCTAGTGGGGTGTCTGTCGTGATCTTAGTATTTTCTTACACCAAAGGGTTGAGGGAATGAGAATCTGACCCCAATGGAAGAGTGTCACTGCTGGTTTTATTCCGTATTCTATCATACTGGCGATAACATCATCGTAATGCTTCACACCTTCTTCATTCACAGGACCATCTCCGAAGGGGAAAAATCGTGGCCTGTTCAAGATACAAAATTGTCAGTATACCACTACAGCCGCCCTCTCTAGAACCTCAACTTTAACATAACAATCACCATCAAAATCAAAAAAACAAATACATACCAAGAAAAAGACGGTGAAAAATAAGGAATCCCCAATTTCGCCATCCGTTCAAAATCCTGTTTATAAAGATAATAATGACTCCCAACCACATCACCCGTCGAGTTATCAGATACAGATCCATAACTACGATGAGCGAGGAGATCCCAAATGGATGGTCCTTTTCCTTCATCGGCGGCTGCTCCTTCGATTTGGTAGGCGCTTGCGGAGACGCCCCAGATGAAGTCATCTGGGAGTTTGGCTGCTGCTAGGGAAGTGTCGGTGGATGGTATCTAATGATTGGGTTAGAAGTGTGAGGATGGGATTTTGGTTAAGTGTAGGGGGGAGGGGAAGGGAAAGGGAAAGGGAATGTACTAGTGGATGAAATGAACCGGGTCTTGCGAAGGGAAGGACATCTGGTGTTGGGACGACGGTTGCTGTTATAGGTCCGATTTCTATTTTTCCTACTTGGTTCCAGAGCATTGCTAATTCCTCGTTTGTGTAGGAGTAACTTATTGTCGCTGTTGCTGCAGAGGCATTGTAGATTTTCATTTCATATCCATCTGGTTGTGCGAATGTAGGTGTCGCAGGAACTGTGACATTTTGGACAGCTGCTAGAATACCCTCGACTAACAAGAAGCATGTAATTATTGAAGACATTTTAGAGAGTGCAATCCTAACTCAGGATTGACACAGAAAGAAGGAAAAGTTCTTCACTCAAACCTTGGGGTAAACATCTTTATACGAGACTTTTTGTTTGGAGGGATGAATGGCTGCAAGGAATGGTATTCCCGCCCCGGATAATTAGGATATAGAGAAAAGTTTATGGGGAAAACATGGCTTTTAAAGTATCGAAATCACTTTCGATATTGTATGATTGATGGTAGTACGAGTACTGGTCCTGCATGATGTAACGCTGCAGATACGATGAACTTCGGGGGAAGCTCCTCCGTGATAGATACAGACGCTAATATCTAGAATACCACATCAGATGTTTCTACTGAAAGAATATGGAGACAAGCCTAAGAACTTAGAGAAATACCCTCTACGAGTAAAGCTCGAAGTTGCAAAATCTGGGGTTTCCCCGCACCTTTACTAGACGAACCCCGCGTTGAAGTATCTTATATTGCAAGGGTTGTGATGGAGGGGTTTTCCATTTTTCCGTATGCAAGTTGCTACTGCGGTCCTATGAGAGATGGTCTGGAAAGGTTCATTCGGATGTGACGGCCGTGGAGAGTGGGATGAGGCTCTCGTTAAACTTTTGAGGATTGTATGTAAAAAGTGATCGATCAAATATCCAGATGGGTGCAACAACGAGGTTAACCCATCGTGCAATGGTTCTGCATTGTTGGGAATATAATGGGATATTAGAAAGCAGGTATTTAAACCAATCCGGGAGACTGTAGTCTTTAAAGATGAGAGAGGGGAAATGACTTGAGATTGTTTACAACTCTGGTGTGAAGGACTTGGAGGATGACAAGCGAGACATCCAGAAGTCTCTCAAGTAGATCTGTTCAATGCAAGCGAGCTATTTGCTTGGATCGTCCCTCATATGATAACGTGACCTAGAAAACACACAGGTTTCTTCTGAAGTCATCCTATGTAGATCTCAACTTGATATCAATAAGCTCAAGCGAAAGTCGGGGACCCCGCATCCACCCCCACACATGATTTAAAAACACGGTGAACCTCCTCATTTCTCGTTCTTCTGGTGAATCTTTATCCTGCCACTTCAGAGGCTCAGTGCAATCATTACGCCAGAGCGGTTAAAACCTCTTGCACTGTGGCTTGCCAAAGACTGGGCATTCGTCAGTCTTTCTATCTTTTGCTGTAAACTACAGTCACGCCGCGTACCAAACCGCTTGTCTCATTTTCATCACCTTCAGGAAAATGATGGTTGATTGCCAACAACGAACACAGGCCGCTTTCGAACTCAACCTTGATCTCCAAATAGCGTCGGTCAAATCGCGGCCCCAAAATTGCGGGGTTCCGCTCATCGGGCAACCCCAGATTATTGTTTGTCTTCAACCAATCGGGAAGCACAATTGGTAAGTCTCTTTCGGGGGTACCCCCTTTTTGTCGCTATGGCCGAGATGGAAGCGAGTAAAAATGGTTTGCGAGAGCCTCTTCCATGGCATGCCCTGTACGGAAAAAGACTCTGCCCCACGGTGATGTGGGGAAATAGCTTCATTTTTCCAGGTTTATGGTGACTCGTGAGGACATACAGACTGGCGGTCCATGACTTGAACGGGCTGAAAATTCAGATACTTATTGCTCATTCCTCGACAATAGACTCGTCAACCCTCTTCAACTCTTATAAAGAGCCCCAAGGCATTCTCCCGGTTTGCATCTGATTGACAAGTTCAGAGCAACTTGGAAAATCTCGAAAATGGGTTTCTTTACGAAAGTTGAGGATCGGCCGACACCGGCGAGTGTCTACAATTGGCGTGTGTACGCTATTGCAGTCGTCGCTGGTTCTGCCGCTGTTATGATCGGTTACGATAGGTATGTTTCCCGAATCAATGGTGTTTATTGATATCCTTCGCTAACGCCGAGTCAACAGTGCTTTCATCGGAGGAACAATTGCTCTTCCATCTTTCCAAGAAGAATTTGAATTTGCAAAGCTTTCAAAATCCAAACTTGATTTGCTGAGCGCCAACATCGTCTCCTGTTACCAAGCAGGTGCTTTCTTTGGGGCTCTCGGTGCATATGCAGCTGCTTTCTCACTTGGTAGAGCCCGTGGGCTCGCTTTCTTTAGTGCTGTCTTCGTTCTTGGTTCCGGATTGATGCTTGGTGCGAACCGAGAACGTGGACTTGCTCTCATGTATGTCGGTCGTGCCTTGGCAGGTATTGGAGTTGGTGGATGCAGTAATATCGCACCTATCTACATTTCCGAGATCAGTCCCCCAGCCATCAGAGGTGCATTGGTATGCATGTTCGAGTTGGGATGGCAAATCGGTGGTTTAGTCGGTTTCTGGATCAACTATGGAATTGCGGAAACTCTCCCCAAGAACACAGCTCAGTGGTTGATACCCTTCGCTGTTCAGCTTATCCCATCCGGGATTTTGTTTGGGGCTAGTTTCTGGCTTCACGAGTCGCCCAGATGGTTGATGTCTAAGGGAAAACGTGAGCAAGCTATCAAGAACCTTTGCTGGATTCGACAGCTTGATGCCGATGATATCTACCTGAAAGAGGAGTTATACGCCATTGACCAGAACATCGAACGTCAAATGACTGATGGAGGTATGGGTTTCTGGCAACCATTCAAGCTTTTGGCAACAAGCAAACGCATTCAATGGCGATTCTTCCTTGGAGGGTCTCTCTTCTTCTGGCAAAACACTTCTGGAATCAACGCTATCAACTATTACTCACCTACCGTCTTCAAGAGCATCGGTATAGTCGGAACCAACACAGGTCTCTTCACAACCGGTCTCTTTGGAGTTGTAAAGACAGTCTTCACATTGATCTATCTCTTCTTCCTCGTCGACTCCTTTGGACGAAGAAGATTGTTGATGATCGGTGCGATCGGTGGTTCTTTCTGTCTGTGGTATGTTGGTGGATACATCGCAATCGCCCAACCCTCCCAAAACTCAAATGCCAAACTCTCAAGCGGCGGCATCTCAGCAGTCTTTTTCTTCTACCTCTGGACCGTAAGTTTCCCCCTCCTCACTCTCCATATTCTGCAAATATACTAACAATCCCAGGCCTTCTACTCACCAACATGGAACCCTACACCCTGGGTCCTCAACTCAGAAATGTTCGACTCCAACGTCCGGGGTCTAGGTCTGGCCTTCGCCGCAGCCAACAATTGGCTGTGGAACTTCATCGTCGCGCGTTTCACACCTCAAATGTTCACTGCCATGGGCTACGGAGTCTATTTCTTCTTCGCAGCTTTGATGATTTTGTCTGCAGTCTTCGTTTACTTCCTCATTCCTGAGACGAAGAACATTCCTCTGGAAGCTATTGATAGGCTATTTGAGAGAAGTCTGAAAGCGAGTCAGGCACATGGAATCGTGTGGAAAGAGTTGGAAGAGGAGGAGGCTGCTTTGAGGGCGGGACTTGATGCGGGGTTGGAGAAGGAGATGAGTGTTAAGGTTGAGATTGCTTGATTGCGGGATTTCTAATGAGGAATGAATAGAGGAGGACGAAGTAATATATGATGGAGTCTTTTCCTGAGATCCAGATGGCTCTCGTGATGTAGCCGAGAAGTGATTGGATGCACGAATTTATGACAAAATTTATACACATTAATGACGATCGGACGTACCAGTATAAAACTTTTTAATTGCAACACGATATTGCTTGCTATATCTGTTCATACATTCTCAGTAATCCCTTGCCCGTTGGCGATTCAAGATAACCAAAACAGCAGGTTTCCCGATGTGTTAAGATCTCACGATAAGAGGAGAGACTCAACCACAAATGAGTGATGAACAGCCAGGGAATGACTAGAAACAATGTCACCCGGTACCCGGGTACCTTGCAGCCTCGATACTATTTATTGGATCAAACTTTCACAGTTTGGCTTTAACTCCAATACACACGAACTTCAAAAGGGACACGTGGGAGCGTTGAGACAGGTAGAGCTCAGATGAACGCGACAAGGCCAGGTCTATCAACGATTCGCATGTAGAAGCATTTGTGTGTTTTATTGAACATTTAAAATACATTTGCGCCGCGATTCACTCGATCTCATGCTGACTTGAAAATAGAAATTTTATTTGGCAGTTGATGTTGTCAAGATCAAGCCAATTGAGAACCCCCTTGCGGAGATTGATCTTAAACGAACGATAGCAACGGAATATTCGCCCTACCATGGGACGAATTAAGAAAAAGCGAGTTGCCGGCCAAGCCATCGCAGACGTGGAACATGGTTTCTGCACCAGGATTCCTGTTCCAGTTTTGGAAGGGGTGCCACTTTGCCTCATATCACCCTATTTAAAAAAGTCCCAAGTCGCTCTCAGGACAACTTAAAGCTCCTCAAGGTAGCCAATGGTTATTTATTAATTAAGTTATATATAAGTAGTCTATTTAATTTAGTATAGTAACCTTTATAGGTATATAATCGTTATAATTTAAAAAGCTCGAAGTTGACTATTTAAAAAGTTACTATTTTACTAGTAATATAAGTGTCCGTTCTACATTTTATACTTCCTACTTTATTTCTCTACTTCCCTCTTAAAATTAAACTCTTACTATATACTTTAGACTATCTAGAACCTCCAAGTTTCTCTCATCTTAACTATTAAATACCTTTTATCCAATAGTTTAGAACAATAACATTATTAAAGAAATTATAAACCATATAGTATAGAACGCCAAACTGACACTTATATTAAAGTAAATTTTCAACTTTTATACAGTAAAATAGGTTACTAACCTTTTAAGTATACCTGTTACTAGGTGTTAAAACACGAGTTTCTTTTAGTAAAATCACAAATTTACTTTTTATATATTAAAAAGTCGGAAGTTAAGAATTCACTATTTCACTATTCAAAATTCACTTTTTTACTTTATTACGAGTGTAACTGTAGCAGACAGAGCCTACTTAGTAACAGCATGTTTATCTCCTAGATCGCCAAGACATAAGCGAAAAAAATCCGCTATTCACTATTGCGAAGAAGATCAACAATTCTCCCATGTCCTTCAAGTCTCTAAATAAGACACAGCTTTTCAATAAGACCTCTCTTTTCTGAACCTTCCTTTCCAAGCAGAAACTGATTTTGAACGTACTCCTATTCCAATCCTACTCTTCTAAACTTACACGGCTTGAAAGATGGAGTCAATACGCCATCTATGACCAGGGTAGCAAAGTTTCACATAGAGATTGATGATAAAGATAGAAAGACTATGGAGTTGACAACCTCACTACTCTACTCCTTACTGGGTGCCCTGTTTTACGTTTTATGATTTAAGCATTTGCTTACACTATGACCAACACTTATATTCATACGTATATTTACACATGCCCTTTACTATTTTTGTTGTTTGGTAGGCAAATGTACCCAGTATGTAGGTATGTAGGTAGGGTTGGGGAATACAGACCGTGCATCCTACATACATCCTACACAAGATCATTTTACAGTTTTTAGCTATTCGAGATTTGTGCCTGTACTGTGCCTACTTGGTGAGACTATATAATGACCCCGATCCCCATCCCCATCCCCATCCCTCGACCATTCCATACGTTCGATTTTCTCGTCCATATACATACATACATAACATACCAATACAAAGACCTCTCACAATGGTATTTCCGGAATTTTCGCTCGTGACCAGATACATTCCAGAAAAAACCCGAGAACTCCAAGGCTTGCCCATATACAAAAAGATCCTTACCCCCCCCAAAAAGGTACAAATAGAAACAAAAACATAAGAAAAGTTCAGTAGAGTAGGTATCCATATCACACTTCCCCCATCGACCAATCCCTCAATCGGCACCACAACCCCCAGTCCCCAACCGCATGCCGAATTCCCATCAGAAGGATGATACAAAAGAAAACAAGCACCCCCTCACTCTCCCCCAAAGGTCATCTACCACCTCGTAGTCCTCTGTCTCCCCCCAACACCTCCCGCTTTATCCCATCCCCATTTCTTGGCCTCAATGCCCCTCTTAAACCCTTCTTCGCGCTCGAAATGCAGGTTCGCCAAAAGCTCCCCAATGCTAGGTTGCTCCATCTGGATCATCTCGGGCTGACTCTGATACCGAACAATGTTTCTCTTCTTCGCTGCCCTCACTCCAGTTCCAGACGGTGCTTTCGCAACAACCTTTTTTGGCGGAGCATCACCTGCAAGAGCTTGTCTTTGACTCCTGAGAATCTCGCGGAACTCATTATCATCGGCTGTGATCTGTGCTTTCAGGAAATAGATATCGTTATTCGATTCCAGAGTCTGCATAACAGGTATACGTGGGGTGTAGATGATGTGTGAGAGATTCGGGGGTTCATTAGGAACAATAGAAGGATCGAGGAAAGAAGAGGGTTTGGTGAGAAGAGTCGGCATATCCAGACTTTCCCCATGCGGAATCTTTTCAAGATTCGAAGGCGTGATACAATCCATATCCACCTCCTTTCTGAGCACATGATCAATATCCACGGCCGAGAAATATGCACACGACTGTGGGAGATCATTAATGCCTACTTGCTGAGCGAACATGGCTCGCGTCCAGACATTGGCGACTTGTAGAGCCATTGCGGTTCGGTATTTCTCGTCGTCGCGGGCGAGGTAGCGGATTTCGTCGTGCACGGTAATAGCGAGACGGGCGTTGATGTTGAAGCGTCGAATTAGGTAGTCCATGCTGATTATGAGGAGATGCAGGTAATCAACGCCGGACGACTGGATAGCCCAGTTGACTCGAGAAGTCATGAAGCCTCCAGAGCTTACATACCGTGCCATAAGAGCTTCAGTAATGCCAGCTCCGAGGACTGGTGTTCGAGGCTTTTCTTGTTCAGCAAATTCTTCCAATTTATTGAAGACAAAGCTTTCCGTTCCACCACGCCAAAACGTCTTTTGGTGGAGTGTTTTGCGATTTGTCTTTTGTCCTTTGGTGGCTTTGTACAGGTTTGTTGCAACTTTTGTCGTTTCTGCTTCCGATAGACTAGGATTAAATTGTCGAAGTAGAGTAGAGGCAAATTTGAGTCCGGCTCCATAAATGCGACCATAATTAAAAACCTTAGCATCATTTCTTGTAATTCCGAGAATGCCTGCTGTCCGGGAATGTAAATCGGTACCTGCAGCTTTGGTCCCTTCCAATGTCATGAAACCAACGGCATTTCCACCATGAAGCTTAAACTGTGCATCACCCATCAGACTGGCGATCCAAAGTTCTTCGGAATCAACATCTGCTCCAACAAAAGAATAGCCAGGAGGAGCTTTGACCATTGACTTGAGTTCTGATCCAACTCGGTTCTTCTTGGCGTTGCTTGCGGTGAGCCAGGTATTTTCAACTGCACGGCGCGTGACTGTACCCATAGGAATAACCTGCGGTAAAATGTAACCAGTTTCTAGAGTATCAGCTCCAGAAACTGGACCTTTTGCTCCATCACTCTCGTAAACGACCATCTGATTCGTAATCCTTTCTCTTGCACTAATCCAGTACGAACATGATGCATTCATCTCCAGAGCTTCTTTAGCATAGGCGAACTCGGATGAAAGTATTCCCTTCTCGAAGTAAGGCAAGTAACTCTTCGCCATTGGATTGGCGCATCGTGCTGCTGGACCATCTTTGTGGGGTACTTTGAAGTAAGCGGCACTTCTGTCATCTCTCAAAGCCATATCCTTTTCTTCAAAAGCGTTACACTCTTGCATTTGCTTCTGCTGATATGTATGGGCTTCCCCAACTGGAACCCGGAAAGTCCAACCATACTTGTCCGACCAAAAGAGAGGTTTACCGTCCCATGAAAGACGTAAAAGTAAAGCCGCAACTCGAGTTCTAACAGTTAATGAAATCCGTCCATCCTTTTTGGGGAAAAGATCCTTGTACCACTTCGGCTTTCCTGGCATCTTTTGTCGCAAAGCTGGTCGGGGAGGATCATTCTTCTTCTTTCCTTTCACCATCTTGATTTCTTGACCTGACCAATCCAGTTGCTTTAGCCATGGGTCATTTTTCCATTGTTCCGGATCATCCTTGAGGGCCAATGCTTTTTCAGTCAATGCTTGGAGTCGCTCCTGAACAGCAACAGAAAGCTTGTGATATGTTGCTTCGGAATTTGCAATATATGCTTCCCACGATTTGTTCACTGGTAAGATCACTGAAGAGAGATGTCGCAAGGCAGCAAAACTGACTGGGTGAGGGCAAGTTTCCAGAAAATTAGGAAATACCTTTTTGTAGACTCTATGAGTAATGACAACATCCGCGGCACAATAGTCCAGAAGTTCATCGAGTTTTTCTCGGACTCCTGCTCGGACCAGTTCTCCAAAGTATTCTCTTTGCGCTTTATCGATAGTAACGTCCAAATGGAATTTCGCAACATCTCTTAACGAATTGATTGAACTTCGTCCTACCCACAACTCCTCTTCCTCTTCCGTCAAAGCCTTGTGTCCTAGCAAATTCGCCAACTCAACATTGTCCGTTTCGGTTGCTATCTTGTCCCTCAATTCTCGATTTTTTCTGTGCTTCATCCATGTCGGCCTTTGGCGAGAGCACATACCGTTCACAGCTACATGTAGAGACATGGTATCCAGGAAGTTATTCTTTGACTGCTTCAAGTCGTATTCCTCGGATATCCTCGCTCGATCGTAACCAATATTGTGTCCCACAACAATCCGGTGCTTCGTAGGGTCTCCCAAAGGTATCAGTTGTCGGTCATTTTCTGTCTCCCCCAACAACCATGGCGACAGCCAAGCATACCAATGCGTAGGGCTGACAGCACATGCCATGACAGCAAATGAGCTTTCTTTCCACATCACCTCTGTATCAAAACACAACATGTCCTCCTGAGGCGCATCAACTGGCTCCGAATCGCCATTTCCATAGTATTTCGTCCAACCACTCCTCTGTACCCATTTTCGCGGCTTCGGGGGAGCATTGGCTCTTGTGAATTGGTTGGCCTTGGAAAGATATGGTTCTGCGGCATCAAGTCCGAGTTTGTAGAAGTGTTCATCGAGAGTTTGACCTTGTAATTCGGGAAGATCAAAAGATATGGGTGGATTATTGTCGGTATTCTTTCCCAGTAATTCGTGTCGTCGTAAATGGTCTTTGGAAAGTTCTACGAGATTTTGAGGTGGTGGCACATTGGCTCCTTGGAAGATTTGAGAGTATACATGACTACTCAATTGTTGTACTCCTATTTCGTTGAATCTCGCTTTGGAGTCTACAAATTATCAGTAATTAAGCTACAAAAAGAGTGAGAGGAAGATTTACTTAAGGACGGCTCTGAACTGGAATTTCCTGGATTATCCGGAGCGAGGGGCTCGGTTGAAGTTGAAGAATATCTCACTTGTCGCCTCAAGTTCTCATGATGACGATGGGCGCGATGCTTTGCTAATCGTACAAAACTCACACATGGCCTACTAGGTCGACCGGCGCGTATTGAATGGAGCATGTTATGCTGATGTGGATTGTGTGTTTTACAGCATGATAGTGGTGTTGAAACGAGTGGTGTGTTACTCGTACGGAGGCGGCACTAGTGAGTGAATGAGTGAGTTTCTGGGTGAAGTCAATCGCGAAGGCAAACCAGACCACGAACATTTTGCGCTTGTGCTGGCAGTCCAATCCACAGCGAGAGCGAGGCGGGAGGCGGGCTGCGGGCACGGGTGGGGTGGGCTACTGGAAAAAATGAGTCGGGGAGGAAACCGGAGGTCGGAGCCGAAGGTGGGCGGGTGCGATCCATAAGACATGAAGAAGACAATGAGTCGGGGAGGAAACCGGAGGTCGGAGCCGAAGGTGGCGTGTGCGACTATCGATAAGACATGAAGTAGGCGGACCTCGGGAAAAACCCAGAGGAGAGCAAGGTATAGAAAAGAGAGGCTAGGCTGTAATTGGTAATGCAGGCGCCACAATGAGGCGAATACAACAGCATGCACCACCAGCATGGCTATTGTTGATCATGGCTGGCTCGCCTGGGTGCTGGGAGCCGCCTGGCCTGGAGGTCAACTGTCGACGACTGTCCAACATAGATTTTCTTTCCCACCTTCATTTCCCGACTTCCTCGATATTCACCCCCATTTCGAGTCTCTCACTGTCTCTTTGTAATATATACGCCAACGCATTGGCCGGTCCGCAATCACCGACCCAGCTATGAATGGCGCTCTTTCCTCGGTGGGCTCGTCGCCCACCGCAACCACTATTGCAACAGTCCGTGGTCCGCCTGTCTCGAACCATCCCAACTTCAACCTAGACATTTCACCAAATTTTCTACACTACAGTCAAACCCACACCACCGCCACGAACACCAATTCCAACGATACATTCTATGATCTTGACGATCTTACCCTCCCGCCCATAGCAAATCCTGACGCAGACACGCAGAGGGAGTTGGAGTTGCCTCATTTCTACAACAATTTCGGCATTGCATCAGCCTCAGGACCCTCTTCACCCCTCTCAGTCACCTTCGCATCAAACGTCTCCCCAAATTCTGCCCCACAACACCACCACCACCATAATCACGAAGACGAAGCAAACCAAGAGCCGCCACCTTCCAATCAACAAGCACACTCACGAGCGATACCACAATCCATACAAGAACTACCTTCCCCACCACAATACAACGTGTCACCCGATCCCTTTAACGACCTGTTCGGTCCCGAAGACGACTTTGATTTCAATTTCGATATATCAGAAGAATACTTTGAGCTGGATAATTCTACGTCCAGAGATTCAGTAACCAGAATGTCTACACGAAACAACACCCGCCGCCGCTCTAGCGGCTTTATTTCTTTGGCCCCTGACAACGTCATTGATCTTACCTCCGACGACGACCTGATACCACCCTCTCCGGTGTGGCCCCAACCAGGTGCTCGACAACGAAGAGCGGAAGAAGCAGTTGCCAGAGCGGCTCGAAAAAGAAGAGCTGAAGAAGCTGCCACAGGGCCTAGTACCAAGAAACCACGAGTTTCAGGACGTCCCTCACTCGGCCTCAAGAGAGAAGGGAGCAGTATACCACCAGACGCGCAAGTAATAGATTTGGTCGATATTGAAGGCACAGATTATGACGAGAAACTCAAGGAGAGGGATGAGAAGGAAAAGGAGGAGTCGATCAAGAGAAGCAATATGGAGGAGGCCACAAGAGACGTCAAGCTGGCAGAGTTCAATTGCATCATTTGCATGGATGAGCCTACAGATTTGACAATTACGCACTGTGGTGTGTATCCAACTTATGCATGTTTACAGCGTTTTACTAATTTCTCCCTCAGGCCATCTTTTCTGTGGCATGTGCCTCCACCAGGCCCTCCACGCCGGGGACAAAAAATGCTGTCCCGTCTGTCGAACCACCATCGTCACAAACTACACCACACGAGGCGAGCTTAAGAAACCCACTAAGCATGGGGTATATCACCTTGAAATGAAGATCATCAAGAAGAAGAGGAAGGTTGATAAGGGAAAACAACCAATGCGACACCTATGATAATCATGGAACTGCGCTTCAATGGAAAAGAAAAGGGTAGTACGGTAAACAGGAACATCATGCATGGAATTTTTCCATTTTGGCTCGGACGGGCATTGGGTTGTTTTTTGGAGCATTATTCATGGCGTATTTGGGCACGGGGGATAGATAACTCGATGATACCAGGTTGCATTATGGGCAATGGGGGGACGGCGTTTTTTTTTTCCTGCACTCTTTTCCAGAGATTACATGGGTGTAGTATGAATGCTGTTCATGTAGAAAAAAGTGGGGCTTTCATTCTTCTCTCTTCACTTACATATATTTTTGGCCTGGTGGCCAGGTGGTTGTCTCCCGGTGGACAAGATAAGTGGCAGACTTGGCGCTGGTGTTTTTGCGTGCATCTCACTATTATACCAACGCCAAAACTGCTATTTATCCCGTCCACCGGGAGGTTGTGTAGAAGAGGTGGTTGTACATAGAGTTAGGTGAGTGGAATTTCTTTTATAGCCATGATTATTTAGTTGCTTTTTCTCAACTACCAAATAATTACATTTATTCTATGGGATGCGCGATGCTTCATTTGATATTTGATGTATATGGGAAATAACCACGGACTTATACACTTTCACATCCATCTATCCTCCTGCCCCTTATAGGCCGTATATCAACAAGAGCAAAGGGCTCTCTACGTACCAAGTTACGTACTTATATACCCATGGGTACTGCTCGGCTAGCTAGACCCCACCCCAAGATAATATTATTCGCTACGGGCTACATTATTAGGGAAAAAGCTGCATGTTCTTTTTTCCAATACCTTATCTATGTCATTATAGGAACATATTTCTAATACTTCTAGGATATCACAGAGTTTCAAGGATTTTATAGAATTGGTACATCTTTAGAAAGAGTGGATTTCGACCAACAGAAAAACCTTTTACCTCTACATTCTCTTGTATATACCTATATATCAAACATTTATTAGTCCGTGGATCCTTGATAAAGCCGTATTATATCCATACCACCAACTGTTGAGCCAGCAGATGATTAGGTAACTATATCTCTATACACAAGCGCATGTTCAGCAGCTATTACTCCTTCACTGTCAAGGTTTGATGTGGCACGTGATGTCCCTGGTAGTAGTGAATAGGGGAGGGGTATTTAGTACCCTCGCTTAAGTAGATAGGGGTATTTTATACTTAGTTAATTAGTTCTATCGTAAGGAGTTCTCTCCTTCTCTCCTTGCGGACAATCTAATTAATATTCTACCCTGACAGATTCCCTGACCCTATCTATATACCTATATACTAGGTGAATTTACCTACTAAGTACAAACAGTGAAGGGTATGTGTAAATAGAAGTATGAATATAAGTATTAGTGATGGTGTAAGTGTTGGAATATATTCCATGTTGTTTTTCCTTAGTCACATGATATAAGCGTTCGAGTACTTAAGTCCTCTAACGCTTCATCCTTAGCTAGCCTTAGTCACATGTTTTCATAGTCATGTGATAGCGAGCTCGAGTACTTAACCACTCGAGCTCGCTCATCCTTAGTTAGCTCTTCAACTAATCGATTATCATACTCTGCAAATAGGAGTATATTGGTTCACCCGCTTTTACACCAACATGTCACGAATCACGTGCTCACGTGATACTTGTCATAATAGGAGGCGTAACCCTCAGCAGGCACATCCAGGTTTCTTATAGCAAATAGGGATCGCTTGGAGTAGCCAAGCGATCCAAGGATTTTCATTGGTTACTGTCACGTGATTGGAGCGACTGAGTAGCGAGTCGCTCCTGTCGCTCACAACAAGGACGAAGGTTCTATATAAGACTGGCACTTCTGCCATTAGATAGGAGCTTCGTGCTCAACTTAGTTATCAATCTTATCATATTTGTTTGACATCTTTGATACAAGTAACGAGTTCACTTCCAAGTGAACAACCCGATAGTCTTCTTCTTATCATAGCATACCAACCAGCGAACACCCAGCCAAGTTTAGTTAGCCCGATTGAGTATTCGTTACACAACAGTAAGTAAATGCTTAAAGCCTAAAAAGTAAAATAGGGCACCTAGAGTATATAAGAATGGGAGTAAGGTTAATCAAATTATTCTCCTAACTCTATATATAATATCGTACCTAGGTCTACTACTATAGCTTCGATACTAACACGTTAGAGATCTCTAGAACTATAGTAATAAACTATTACTTGATTTAAGAGTTGAGATTGGAATTTCGAGGTATATACTAATTAACCAATAAGAAGATATTAGGCTTCGCTTAAATTTCGTAGAGAGGGTCCTAATCTTAGTATAAGAGTCTCCTCCGATGCTCTCTAGAGAAGAGAGAATTGGAGGAGATTGAATATACTGAGATTGGAGAGGGTCCTATAAAGCTTATTACTTTACTATACTCGCGCCATTCTTCATTGGCAGAACTCCAGGACTTGGTCGGAATCTTTAAGCCTAAGGATTTTAGTGTTGGGTTAGATCGAGTTTTAACTTTTTCGATGGGCTAAAAAGGTGAAGTTGATTAAGGGGCTTGATAGTTGATACCTTCTATTTCTAACAGAATATCCGAATTTTCTTCGTTCATTCAATATGTTATTGTCACTTAGGATTCTAGTGTCAAATTTAATTTAGTGTTGGGTTAGATTGACTTTTAGATGGGGTAAAAAGGCGAAGTGCATTAAGAAGCTGGATACCTTCTAAATCCTGACGTTTAGCTTATAGGACGTGCTAAGGTTGTTGGCGGCAAGGTTCGTATCCTAGGCGTAGGGTATGTAATCCTACAATTAGAGATCTCGGCTACCGAATATCGTAAGGTAGTCTTAAAGAACTATTATTAGATTCCTAAAGGCGGAATTAATCTATTCTCTAGTAAGATCTTCGACTACTTCGGTAGTACAGACTACTGTCAGGTCAGATTATACGGTCGAAATTAAGTTGAATTTTCAGATAACGCAAAGAATGTGAAGTAAATTACAGATATATTGCCTTTTCCCCTCTATTATTATCGTAGTATAGCTTTCTCTTAAGGTCTAGGTTAGGTATCTATAATTCCGTTATTCTTAATGTTGCGACGTGGGATAAGTGAATAGGTTCTGGATGTGGCGTATGGGAGGCATCACGTGATCAGCCCTGACGAGCCCTGGCGACGCCACCAAATAACCTAGTATATAATCTCGTAGCTAGTCCTTCTGAATCCTACAACAACTATTATGAAACCAACAACCTAGGACCTAACAGCCTTTTGTACCAACACTTAATTTCTTACCAAGTGAACATAACTTTTAGAACTAGATCTATACTTACTTATAGAATAACTCAATAACCAGCGAAGGAAAGAAAAAGATATTCTACGTCTATAATAGAGTTTTACGTGAATAAATGAATGAATGAATGAACTATAATATTATTACTTGTTCCTATACTCCCATCCTACAAAATCCCTTAGAAACTATACAAACCATTCCTTATTTTCCTCCCCCACTCCCACTTCCCTGAACGAATAAAATTCTCTCTCTCTCCTTCAAACAATCTAAAAACCTCAAGTTTCCCAAAACTAAACCACTAAATATTTTTTTAATTTAGACGTTTGGAACAATAAAATTATTGAAGAAACCATAAAACATGCTAAGTACTACTATTGAACTTTGGAACTATCCGTGTGATAATTAATAGCTAACTCTAAAGAGGTGCCACACTTGAAAATGAAGATGATTCAATTGTAGTGTTGGAAGTTCTTAGAAAGGGTAAGCAATATATTACACGGCTTACACCCATACATCAAAAGTCATTTACGAGATGTCTTTACCAACAGGACGGCCTTATCCTACTCAAGAACTTTTATAGTCGCCCTCTTGAATATACTTAGCCACCAAAGCGAAGCTAAAACTTTAGAATACCACAAGAACACAATCATTCCATTCATTTCATTTTCATTTTCTATATCCACAACTCCCTGGCAGCAAACTCCCCTCCACGCTCTCCCCAAGTTACTCATCCCCAATTTTAGAACCGCCATATGCTAATAACTCTAGATCCCATCGTGATTCGTAGACCTCTCAAGTAAAAGCCGTCAAACTTCTCCTCTTCGGTGCCCGTCCACCTTGCGTCTCTTCGTCCTGTAAAATAAATTAGCATCCACTTCCCCCTCTCAACAAACAATGAAATGAACTCACCTCAATAAACCCAGTGAAACACATCAACAACATAAAGCTGTCCGCCAACTCATCGATACCCTCCTGCACCTGTCCCACCTCTCCACCAAGCCCGTTGGTCCCCGCTAATCCAGCGGACTTCTTGAGTACTTCATTAATAGTCTTCTTATTCTCTGTGAGGAAGGAGCGGCCTAGGTTAAGGGTTTGTTGGTTCTGGGCGCCGCGACTGAGGATTGAGGCGAGGACGAGACGCATGAGGGCGTTGAGGAGGGTGTAGTGTTTCGTAAGGGCATTGGGACCTATGATGTCTAGAGAGATGTGTTAGGAAGAGAAAGAATGGCGATGGGTAAGATGGAAATGATGAATGAGAAAGATGGAGGGTGACTTACCAACACCAAGATCAGGGTCGATGACGAAGAGTCCAGAATCTTGGATTGCGTGGAATAGACCGACGCCCAGGACGGCTGTGGCACCGTATCGAGTTTGTGCGATGTTGAGGAGGAGGGCAAGACGGGCGTGAGCGTAGGAAAGGATAATGTCGACGTCTGAATCCAGTTAGCTCATGTATCAAATAGACAGGAGAAGGAACATACGCTCAGCAGGTGACTCCCGCAGTTCGTTAGGAATATGGGTGATTGATCCAACAAGGAGTGAGATGAAGTTCACCCGCGTCAGGGAATCAACGATGTACTTTGAATTTTCATGCTTCCCCATCTTGACCAAAGCCCCAAGAATGAGCAAAGCAGCGACTCTGCCTGTAAACTCACTCGCATGCGCATCATCGCATATCACGTCGATAAATCGATCTCCAGCGGACTTGATGGTTTGAATGCTGTGTCGACGATGAAGACCTGATCCTGTGGTGGCATCTGCCATGCCAGTCAAATATCGATAACTGATCGCGTAAAAAGTCTGTTTCAAATCCGCTTTCGACCCTAAGGAGCTGATGGCCTTCAGCGATACCTGGAAGAGATGGAATAACCGATCGCTAACCAGATCTCCCATATCATCCATGTTAAAAGACTGAGCATCAAAGTCGAGATGAAAGATGATCGATTTGGCGAGCTTGGATAGTTCTAATGCCTCTGCCACATTATCCAAATTACTTTCCAGTCTTGGCATTATTGTCTGAAGAGTTCGTAGTAAAGTGGATGTCCTAGAACCTCGATCGAAGTTGTTAGTTTCCAGCATAAGAAGCATTAATTGAATCCAAGCTTTCAAAACCTTCATGCGAGCGGCGTAGAGAATCTTGGCCTTGTTATCTATTGCGTAGAAATCGAGGATTTGCTGGGCTTCATGGTTTACGGCAAGGAGCCCTTGGGGATCGTTTTGCAGATGTGTCTGAACCAGCTCTGATCGGCGTAAACAAAGGATTTCTTCGATCTTTACTAGATTTGAAGTTGATGCGGGATCATTGTGGTTATCCAAGCAAGCTTTTAGATTGATATCATGGAACCAGGACAAGTGCGCGGGCGCTTCAGGCTCTTCAAACTGAGGCTCCATAAAATCAAATAAATCGAATATTGCCGCATGAGGTCGCATCTGGCCATCATCCAGTCTGGTAGATCCCATCAAGGTTTCAAATATCCTTGATTTCAATGACGGCAGATGACTTGATGAAATTCTTCGAAGCTCTGTGGCCAAATACTGGAAAATAATCGCACGACGCCCCAGAAACTTGGCCAGACAGGACGATGATGGTGAAATCGAAAATTGGGGATCCGCAATGTCCATGCCGTCCCAAAGTGTGCCAGGCTGTATAACATGTTCTTGGACGAACAACATGAAAAACGTGTCATTGGATCGCATTTCCATTGTTACCAGGTCCGAAGTAAGTGGAGACGACCATAATGCTTTCAGTACTTGTAAGGCTTTGTGGCTCAGAGCGAGAAGCCAAGAGGCCATGCCGAGCTCATCTGTGAGATTGGAACTGACCACGCTTTCAAGTATGGTGTGAAACAGAGACACTCCTCGCCCGAACGATCCTTCACCATCAATAGTCACCGATCCGTCGCCGCACTGGAAACCAAGTAGAAGATGAGCGACGGTGGGTTTATTTGGAGACGCTTCGAGACAAGAAATCAAGAAATCAAGAATCCGGATTTTGATCATGTACTCCTGTGAATCAGGACCCTTATTGATGTTGAATTCGGCTTCCATTTCTCCCAACAGTAGTTTGGAGATTTCCTCAGCATCATTATCAATAGCAGCAATTGCCTTGTTTCGGTTACCACCTCTTGAAATGCCGGTATTAGAGGCCGAGGTAAGTTTCGGGGACGATGAGAGCTTCTCCAAAAGTTTTAGAGAGGCGACGGTAAGTTCTGAGTGCTTTCCACAGTATAAACCCAAGTCTGAAACTATGGAAAGATTACTAAGAACGCCATCCTCGAATGATGTGAATGCAGCATTGGGAACGGCGGTACGTCGAAAGGTTGGGTGTGATCGAATGAGGGGTCTGATGATATCTAGGTAGGTGGGCTGAAGTTCCAAGATCAAAGTGACAACGTGGATTCCTCTTAATAGAGAAAGTATTAGTGGGGAATCCGATGCAGCAGACCCAACTTCAGTAGGATCTTGGTGAATGGCTGCAAACAGCGCTGCCATAACTTTATCATTATACATCCATTCCATCACTCTCGAAAATGGATGCAGTAGAACGTAGTTTTCTAGATTTGACGCGCTGATCGCAAGGTCGACGGCAACATTTGACTGACTGCCAAAAATGACAAGGTCTTCATTGAATGAGCCCAGACATGTACTGATGAAGTCGAGGCAAGTGAGCCTCATCAATCTTTGCTGGATAGGCTCGTCGATCTCGTGGAGTCGAGAGCCAAAGACTTGTCCGAGAGCAAAGTCGACATACGGGTCTATACCAGGCATTCGGCTTGCTGCTCCCAGTAATTCTGGGAAAGGCAAGCCGTCACGTAACGCGGTTTCTTCATCATCTGGAGATACTAAGGCATGTATAAGCTGAACAAAGGCGTTCGGCTCCTCAAAGCCAGATGTAAGACCTTTTAAGATGGCACTCATTGCAGATGGTGAACTTGCCGCCAAGGCAGCTGGGGCCGTTTTGGAAATCCCAGGGGCGTATCCTCCTGAAATCCAGACATCAAGTGACGTCCACAAATATTCTCCCGCTTCTTTCGTTTTATGACTGAGAAGAGATCGCAGGGTAGAGAAGGCACACGCTCTCAAGCGAGGCCCAATTGCACTACTAGCGAGTTGAAACAGTAAGTCGGTGATTCGAAAGGAGGGATGCAGAGCCAGAAATGACCGAACCGCACCGCTTTCTGAACAGAGGCGAGTAATTAGTCGTAGATAGGACTCAAGCATCAACGATTGTTCTGGCTCTACCTCAGCAAAATCGCTGTTAGGCTTTCCCGGGCGATAAGTTTGGGTTTGGGGCACAGACAGGCGATCACGAATCTTGGTTGAGAAATAGGTGAGCTCCTTAAAGATCTGATTCCATGACAGCGAATGGGTCCTACGCATTTTACCTGATGTCTGCGATCCCTCATCCAGGAGAAATTCATGGGCGGCGGTAGCACAAGCTTCATCCTCCGAAATTGATTGAAGCATCTCACAAAACGCAGTTACTAGCGGCGTTGAAGCACGTCTGGAGGCCCAGTGCAGAAACCCCATTAGAGCACCATCTCGAACATCCCAGAACCCTTCCAAAGCTGCTTTTGGCCGACCCTCAAAGACAAAAGATGTTATAACCAGAAACCTTTCCAAATCAAGATCATGGTCATGGTCTAGATTGAGTTGTCGTTGCTGATCTTCCTCAGTTCGTAAATTCCGAAGAACATCCGGGAGGTTTGTGATGAATGCTTCGATGAACGTTTCCAATTGATCCAGCAATGTACCTTGAAAGGATTGTAAGAAGGGAGCTGGACCGCTCAACATCACAGGAGTCTTTCTCTGCAGCCATTGCCGTAAACCTTGTCGAGCTGGATCGTGCCACTCTACAGGTTTGGTGTCTGCAGAAACACAGAGAAGGAAGTCAAAAGCGCCATCTTTCAATGCTTCAGTAAACTGCCTAGAACGCTGTTCATTCTCTATAATTAAAATTAGTTAGGCAAAAATGAGCACAAGGATAGTAAACTGACCTTCGTGTAGTTTATTGGCTGCAATTTGTACGTCTGAATTTTCGCCATACCACCCGCTATACTCAGCTAACCACCACGACCGGAAAGCAGCATGTAAATAGCTAAGCGTCCATGGATTTTGGTCCGCCTGGCTAAAAAACTTATTATTCAGAGCCTTAGCTTCGTCAAGCTGTCCGCCTCCTTCAATACCCCCAAACCGTGCTATAAAGGCGCCCAGGGGCGGGATACAGTGCACTAGAAATGTGTTAGTTGGGCCAGCAGCACAAATATATCTGTTTAGAAGACCGAGTCTTTTACGCCTACGGACGCAGTCCAAAGGTGTTTTGGAGAAGAAGAAAAAGGTTCTTGCTCACGTAAAAGATTATCGTATTTATCGACTTTTCTTAGAGTAGCTAGTAACAGCTCGAAATCCGCCAAAACAGAATAATTCTGTTTTATCAGATAAACCAGTATCACCCCAAGTAATTCGTGTTGTGTAACAAGACTTGATTGCTGGAATTCTACCATTTTTAAAAATTCTGGTGATCCTTGGTTTACAACAGATGCAGTATTCAGCCTGTCCACAAGCCCTTGTAGCCACGATCTGATATCTGCCATACTTGACAGACATTTTCCAACATATTCTCTGGTGTTAGAGCCCAGAGGCGGCGAAACAAGCCTGTCGACATAGTCCTGAAGACCACCTCGTAGTTGTTCATCCTGGTCGACATCCCCCGCGTTTTGTAATAGCAACCGTAGGCAATCTAATAGCCATCTCCGCCTCTGGTGGAATTCAATCGTCGAAAGAGTGCGGGCCGATTCCCCTGTGACGTCGGCGTTGCTTTGTGAGTGTAAGTAGAGTCGGGCAGCTTCGAGTTCGTCCAGGTTTAAATCTTCGGCCAGCTGCAGAACTTCTTGCTGGAATTCGGAATTGATATTGAATTGTTCGCCAGAAACATCGAGGATCCCTTCAAATCCCTGTTAGCCCTTTCCTGTAATATCGAGAGAGAGATGATTGTAACCTGTAGCTAAACTCTGCCGACTTGCTGTGTTTTTGGCATTTTTATCGAGTAGGGCCTTGAACTCGGGCAGCAGCTCATCTAGTTGAAGACCTACCCGCTCCAAGAGAGCATCTGGTACACTGGGATCGGTGATGGCTTCAAGGTCTGCACAGAGAAGACGGAAGCTTTCGCTGCTCTGCGGCCCTGCCATAGCTATTGTGAACGCAGGTGGGATGTGCTGGGTGAACTAAGCTGTGCACTGCGGTGTAGTAGCAGTACTTGCAGCAGTACAGAAGCTACCTAGTAATTGAGATGCGACAATGGGCGCAGGTAGGCTTCAGACGGCCGTGGGTCCAGCATAGGAGAGCGTAGGCCCTTGGGGCACAAACATGGACAGTTTCTCAAGATTAGAGGTGTTAAAAGCGAACGTCAGGGTGGTTGCTGGGGGCTTCACTGGGGGTTGTTGATTTTGGGGTTGGGTTCGCTGCCCTCGCGTTCTTGGTCGCGTTTGAGGTTTTGGGGGGCGGGAAGGGCATCAAAAAAGTGTCGCCTCGCAGAAATCTGGGGAAGGGGACGGAGCCTCCTTCAACAAACGGCGACGTCCATCTATACATCTACACATTCCACGCCCAATTGTCAATGATGCACCTGCACATATTCTTGGTGTTTCCGCGAAATTTACGGTGACCTATGATTTCCAGAAAACTACCTACCTACCTAGTCTCAGTCTAATCATTCCGTCACGTTACCTAGAGATTCCTACCTAGGTACAAGTCTCTAGCTGTTCCGAAGCTCCCTCTCTGTTTGCGCGCTCCATTACTATCTACCAAGCAATGGGCGTGCAACACCAGCTTTCTCAACATGGCTGGCAGTAACGTAGACCACCCCTCTGAGAGGAATCTGATAGAACTCATCGGTGGGTTTTCACCTACACCTTTTTTGCTTTGTGATGTTGAATTCACACTCTAATTGGAACCAGACGACCTTAGACGGGGTGATTCTAAGCAGTTTGTCTCTACTGTGGATGGTACGTTCTCTACTCACACCCCTGAGTTACCCTGTTACCCCCGACCACCAAGTACTGATCAGCTTTCTCAGCTTTGAAAAGCACCTTTGACTCCAAATACTCAAGTCGACTGTATGTGAATGCTTCAGTTCTGTTGACGAAGCTCTGAGCTGATATCGGACCTAGTGCAAACCTGGATGATAGTGCATGGCACAAAATATATGAAGAGCTATTCCAGGTCATCGTGTCCATCAAATCTGGCTTGTCTAAGGCCAAAAAGAGCTCACAAGTTCCAGGGCGACTTACACAACTTGCTGACCTTTTACGTGTGATTTTGAAAGCTGGAGTGTCGAAAATATCGGCTAAAACCCTGACCGCAATTGTTGATCACATCACCCAAATCCTCCCAGCCTCCAATGGAGAATATTGTGGACCTCTGCTCCACCATTATCTCAAGGCTTTAACTATTGTGGTTGAGCATCAGGCAAATTCTGAAAGACTCGCAAACGCCGAAAGGTCGAAACAAAACACAAGAGAGAAGGAACGAGTCTGGCCTGACGTGGTCGACTTTTGTTGTGAAGGAATTACCCAATATGTCAATGAAAATCCTAGAAACTCTTCTCGAAATTCATCCCTGGTAGTAGGAAGAAGTCGCTCTGCCCGCCCACTGGTCAAATCCTCATCCGCTAGCAGTATTGTTGACCACAGCACGTCCTTGTCAAAAAGCCATGCAGATGACCTCTTGCAAACCCTGCATCTGTTGGTTTCGCCAGCGAACGCACCTATTGCCCTGCGGTACAAGGAGATTTATACGTGCATACTGAAATTTTGGCACTCCCATGGCTCCAACGTGACTCAATCTCATCAATTGATTTTCTCAATCATCAACAATATAATTCTCCATGTCCGGACAGACGAGATTATCTTTTCACAGTCGATCGCTTGTGAAGTCGTTCCCATCATCTCTCGATTCTGGCAGGGAAAGACTGTAGCCAAGGATGAGATGCTCAACTCTGTAAGAGACGAGATTTTAATCTTTATGTTTATGATCCACCCTCACCTAGAGCGGAGCGTGAGAGATGGAGAGGAGGTACTTTCCATGCTAGAAGAATTATCAGATGTGCTGAAATCAGATTACGCAAGGCGTTCGCCAAAGGACCAGATGCAATTAGATGATCTTACCATGGTGGATTTTGGTGCACATCCAACGGCTGCACCTTTTTGCTTGCAATCCATCCAATTGAGAGACCACAACACCAAGTCCGAGCGTAACTGGGCTCATCTTCAGATTGTGGGAATTCTTGAAAGACTGATCAATATCGGTCAGCAACAACTATCCTTAGGAAACAATGACGCGGAGCTTGAAAAACACCCTCGAAAACGCCAACGGGTCGCAACGAGCTACGATCGAATGCTGGAACCTTTGAAGTCTTATGATGAGAAGAGACGGCTTGCCGGCTTACAGACCCTACCGTATATACTCACTAATCGTCAGCTCGAGCCATTGGAACTTCTAACTATTCTGGAACATCTTCAAACATGTTCATCTGACAAGCGAGGAGAAATCCCTTCTTGGGCGATGCTCGCGATCTCAAGGCAAGTAATCCACTCTGACCACAATCTTTCAGTACAGCACACTGACTGATTGCTTTTCTCAGTTGTGTATTCCAGGAATCCGCCCCACATATCGAAGTTGGTCATTGGAAATCACTATGGGACCTCGCAACACGAGCCCTAACATTTTCCAATACATGTCGTGCTGCTGGGGTCCTTCTCCACGCTATTTTAGCCAGGCCTCTCTTGTATTATCACGATGTTGATGAGGATATAAGTAGGATGGTTACTTCCGCGGATACCAGTGGGCCGGCAATCATTTGTGATTCTGCTATATTCATGATGGTACATCTCCTGCATGCAAGAATTGGAGAATTGCCAAGTTCAAGTCTTGCGACCTCTCAGCACGCAGTTCGATGGCTCTTTGCCAAATGGAATCCATGTAAGCTCATATTCCAACCTTTTCCCTCAATCAGCTAACGTTAGTCCCCTTAGCCGATCGCTCATTTGCAGCTCATCAGGCGATTCACGTTCAGCCAAATCACATTGTAGGTTTGCTTCGTGCGAGCCTTGGCTTACATCGACTAGCCGTGTTGTCAAAGTATGGAATGCCCTATGGTTGTGTTGCTCAAGCCTGGCAAAGGTACCTTGACTCTGAGAGCATCATACAGTATCTTTTATTATTGGACGACCGCACGACCTCCCCCCTGCCTCCTTGCGGTTCTTGCCCACGGGTTGCGGACTCTGGTGATATCTCATATATTCTCGACACTGCGCATTTCAGTTCCGCGCGGAAACTTATGCTGGAACTGCTTTTGTCGAAATGCAGCGAGCTTTTTCAGAGCTGGAAAAGCAACAGTACTGATCGTACCTCTCCTGTTTCAACAGACACTTTTCGCAGTGCGATATATGGATGTCTTGTCATGGTTCTCTCAATGCCACATTTTGCCCAGGCTGACTTGATCCAACTGAAAGAATTTGAAGCTTGCGTACTAGAGTTGTCCAAAGAGCTTCTGGTCTTCTTGAGTGATTCAGATGCTAGAGATCCTATAGGAACCCGTACTTTGGTACAAACCCTTCTACAGTCCGTTCAACCGCACCTGCCTTCCTGCACATCTAGTGATTTGACACATATCGCACAAAAGTCACCTCATCTCCTTCAGTTTTTCGTGGCTGTCATGGAGAATATCCGCGGACGTAGGTCTACTGTAGTTGCATCTTCGGTCCTCGAGAATGATACAATGGATCTAGATGACGACTTCGATGACTTTTCGCAACATAGCCATGCTAGAACAGACACACAGAAGTCCGCGCTGTCGAGGAATGTTGTGGGTCTCGACGCCTCGCCCGAATCATTCGAAGCTACGGTATATGTACGCCTATTGTTGGTTACAACTATCGAAACTACTGCAGACCAGACGAACTTCGTTCCCAGTGGTTTCATCGACCAACTGATTGATATGCCAGACGAAGATATATTGCTAAGTCACTCATTTTTGCGTGAACTTGTTCAAGCAAATATCAAATTCGAAACATCGCATGCAGCTAAATTGCTCGAGCGCGTTGGGTATGTCCTTAGTTCCAGAGAATACGACCGCTGTGAACCCGCTTTGGTCTTAGTTTTGGAATTGCTTGATGGTCTTAGTCAGACGTGGTTGACTGCAGAGCCTACCAGTGAGCTGGGCATGCTCATTACAGATTTATACCCGTGGTTCATAAAGAAAGCTTTGAAAGCCATGTTTATGTCGCCGGAAGCTCAAAAGAAGCTTGCCGATCTACTTCTTACTCTGATGCGTAACGACAGAGAGTATGGCGTCGATATTTCGCTGCCGTCGGCTCGTTCAAGTCTTTTTGTCCTCTACCAAACGAGCCACGCAACCGTCAAATTTTACATTGCAGAGAAGCTCCCCAGCATCTTTCACCTATTCTTGTTCGATGACCATGATGATATCTTCCGAGATATCTTGGCAATTCTTGACAACGACTCAAATTGGCTAGAGGGGATATATATTCGCATGTTCGCTTTAGCAAGACTGGCGTCTGAATGGTCGTCACTACTGCGACGGTGCACTTACCATATTTTTGAAATTCCGGGCACCCTTCCTGAAGGTCTAAAACATGCCATCAAAAGTTTATCCGACGTTTCCCGCGCGATCAATCTAAAGAGCTCAAAAGAGTTGTTTGCTCTTTTTGCACCACAAATTCTGTATACGTGGCTCGCTCCCCCCACTGATGATACCGATGAACCTCCCGTCGATAAAATAAAAATGACACCGTTTGAGGTCTTTGGTTTCTCCAGCCTTCGAGACCTCGTCCTAGAGTCACAGGCCGAAGTGGTTGGCCTGATGGTTATGAATGATCAAGCTAACGGATTGAAAGAAGTTGCTGAGATTCTCAATGAGACGGAAGACGAATTGCTTGTCAAATGTTTTACCAAAGCCTTGGCATATACTGTTGCCTATGACACGAGTGTTCCTCTTCCTTCAAGCAGTGGCGAGAAAAGGCAGAGTACCGGTGTTTCCCGGGTCAAACGAACGTTAGGCACAGAAAGGTTTTTCGGCTGTCTAAGTCTTCACTTTGTCGATATCATTGCGCTTCTATTCATCATTAGTGACCCTCAAGATAGTCTGGATAAGTATTTGGGCAGAAAAGAGGAGACGAAGTATGCAGCAGAGATCATGATAGAAATCAAGGCTCTAAGCCCCTCTCGCATAGTTTTGCCTCCAATGCAACAACCGGCATTTAGAGCAAAAACCCTCACGGCACAAATACAACACCTTTGCGACCGTACAGAGCTTGTTAGTACTGACATTTACACTCCCGCTCTTGTTACATTCGTTGCCAGAAAGCTCGCAGATACGATTCATGCATCATTGGGCTCGCTCCACGCATGCACCGTTTTACGAAAAATCCGAACACTAATATGCTTAGCTGGGAAGTCCGCGACAGCCGGTTATCCTTTAGAAATGCTGCTACGAATATTTCGACCATTCATTAATGACCCACAGTGTGCAGATGATGCCCTTGGTGTCACGCAGTATCTTCTCAGCGCCGGCCATGAGTACCTCGCTACCTCTTCAACATTTATTGCAGGTACTGCACTTTCTATACTAGGATCAATCCAGGAATGCCTCAATACAGAGAGAGCAAGCAGTACGCAAGAAAGTCAGTATCAAAACACTCTTTCAAAGGTTCATGAGTTCCGCACCTGGTTCGTGGCATATCTGGAAACCTACCAGAAGTCCGCATTTCAGAAAGAGCCAAATCCTGGGTTAGTAAGTCTTCTTCGTTCGGCTTGTGCCACAGAATGGGTCGGAAATGCAAGTACAGGATCTTCAGAGAGCCAGCTATTACTCCAGCTGTTACAAGATGAGCAAGCGGATGTGAAACTATTGAGCGGACCATCGCGGCAAATTGCGTTGGAACAACTATGCTCAAGATTTGAAGCACCCAAATCATTCCGTGAAGACGTGTTAGGAGATGATCAGTCCGCCATCTCGCATGCACTTGTGGTATGGAATTCCTGTCGTTATGCTACAACAAACAAGAAATACCTCGCTTGGGCTGGACGGGTCCTTGGGCGTGCTTTCGTAGCATCTGGATACATTGACCCAAACCTTCTTCGAGAATCCGCACTGGAACAATTGAAAGGGCTATCAACGTCGTCCGAGGAGATTGAGGGCTCTGAATTCTACCTCCTGACTATCCTTCAAGAGCTCACCTTAGGTTATGACAATATAAGCACAGGTATAGCTGAGACGGCTCTTCGAATCACTTTGAATACTAATGACGAAGAGTTGGTCAAGCTCTGTCACGGGTGTGTCTCTCCAAATCTCTTCACCGCTTCGCTGTGGGCGCAATTCCAGCCCCCTCCATCTGATTTGCTAGTTGCCGAGGGAGATCAAATTGCTGGTGATCCATTCGATACGAATGCCATATCTGAGATCGATTGGGTACGAGATATGTCAGTTGCGCTTGCTCGTTCTGTTCCACATGACAACCTTCTGTGTGCGATGATACCGGCACTGCAGAAGGTTTCTGGATTCGCAGAACGAGCGTTCCCATTCATTCTCCACCTGGTATTGGAAGGGAGATTCTCGGGTGAAGAAGTACTCAAGAAAAGGCTTTCAGTCTCATTTATATCCTGGTTTTCTAATAGTGAGAAGATTGACAAAAACTGTTTGAGAATACTGATAAATGCAATATTGTATCTTCGAACACAGTTTCTGCATGGGGACGAATCACCAGATACTTTGAAATGGCTCAATATCGATTATAGGAAGGCAGCAGCAGCAGCCACGCGTTGTGGGATGTATAAAACTGCACTCTTGTTTGTTGAAGAGCATTGTTCGGTCCCTGTCAAATCATCACGACGCTCTTCCGTCAAACAAATTCTTGAGCACTCCGAGATCCCAACTGATCTCTCGCTTATGATCTTTCAGAACATTGACGACCCTGATCTTTATTATGGTGTACAACAGCAGGCCAGTCTAAAGACAATTCTAGCCCGATTTGAGTACGAAAATGATGGATCAAAGGGATTAGCGCTTCGAGGTGCTCAATTCGATAGTCATATCAGGAGAAGAAACCCCGAATCCAAAAATGATATTGACTTTCTGGCCAAGTCTCTAGACAATCTTAGCTTGAGCGGCCTCTCCCATGCTCTGCTCCAAGGACAACAATCAGTCGGCATGAGTGCATCATCCACTGAGTCTATGTTCCGCACTGCCCGCAAGCTCGAGCAATGGGATATACCGGTTCCAGGCGTGTATAAAAGTAATGCTGTTGCAGTATACAAGGCTTTTCAAACCATCAATACAGCTACTGATCATTCTACTATGGTAGAAGCAATCAACGAAGGATTTCACTATGCCATGGGTCATCTCGTGGGAGGCGATCTCGGGGCAGGTGATCTCCATGGATCGCTGCAGACTTTGGCTACACTGGTCGAAATAGATGAGGTCTTCACCTCGCAAGGCTCTCAGGATATAGAGCAGGTGTTGAGTAGATTTAAGGATCGTTCGGAATGGATGAAGATTGGCAGGTAAGAAACATTTACGCTTACTTTGTGCAGATGCTAATACACTTCTAGATTTGATGATGTGAGCCAGATTCTGTCTTGTCGAGGCACCACGCTCAGTACATTGAGCCAACAACCTCGACTTCGATCCTTGACCAGAACAGAGCTTGTGGATACCAGGCTAGTTGAAGTACAAGCTTCACTCCTCTCATCCTCTCTCAACCGAGCACATGACGCACTGCAAGAGTCGCTGTCTTTGGCAACTTCGATGACTGATTTGATTGAGCCATGCCAACAGCTATCATTGAACCTCGAGGCTTCTATTCAACTCGAAGCGGCCAGCTCTTTGTGGGATCATGGAGAGACTACATCTTCGATTGGCATGCTTCAAGCCCTAGACGATCCGACCCTTTTGGGAAAACAAACAATTGCCATAGGCCGCTCCGCTTTACTTTCCAAGATTGGTCATCAAGTATCTGTCGCCAGGCTTGAGACTGCTGAAGATATTCGCGAAAAATATCTCTTACCAGCCTTGGAGGAGCTAAGCAGCAAGGTTACCGGAAGCGAGGCTGGGGAAGTGTTCCATCAATTTGCCGCATTCTGTGATCAGCAACTCACGGATCCAGATAGCCTTGAAGATCTCGAACGCTTGAGAAAGCTTCGTGATAATAAGAAGGAGGAAGTTGAGAAGCTCCAAAAGATAAGGAAGGAGGCAAAAAACAAGGAGAGATACAACAACCATCTCGATAGAGCTATAAAGGCTTATAAACAAGACGACGAAGATCTTCAGCGCGAAATCTCTCTCCGGCAGAATTTCTTGAAGGACAGTCTGAAACACTACCTTCTCGCACTTGCCGCTTCGGATGATCATGACAGCGCTGCTCTGCGTTTTACTGCCCTTTGGCTAGAATATTCAGAAGACGCGTCCGCTAACACCACGGTATCTAGCAATATTTCCACCGTACCAAGTCGAAAGTTTGCACCTCTCATGAATCAATTGACCTCTAGGTTGCAGAACTCCGAGGCAAAGTTCTACAGGCTTCTTTTCGCATTGGTATCGCGTATTTGTGTCGAACATCCGTTCCATGGTATGTATCAGATATACGCCGGTGTTAGCACAATACCCAACCAGCAAGATGCAGCTGCCATATCACGAAATGAGGCAGCCAAAAAGATATCTGATCAATTGAAATCCAGCAAAGACGTCAGGCAAATATGGTCGGATGTAATTTCGGTCAGCAGGATGTATGGCAGTCTGGCCGGCGAGAAGAACGAGGAAAGATACAAGACTGGGAATAAGATTGACATCAAGGAGTCTCCAGCGGCTATTAAGCTCAGTCACAGTTTGCGAAAACATCGAGTACCATCGCTTACAATGGATTTGCCAATTGCGGCTAACCGGGATTACTCGAAGATTCCAGTTATGGTCAGATTGGGATCAGTTATGAAAATTGCGTCGGGTGTGAGCATGCCTAAGATTATAACAGCAGTAGCGGATAATGGCAAAAGCTTCACGCAACTGGTAAAATCCCTTCCCTCTCATCAGTCATTCGAGTTACTTACAGAGAAATAGGTTAAAGGAGGACACGATGACCTTCGTCAAGACGCTATCATGGAACAGGTTTTTGGTCAAGTTAGTGAGCTTTTGAAGATCAATCGCTCAACACGACAGCGTGACTTGAAGATCCGCACATATAAGGTCTTACCTTTGACACCCATCGCCGGAGTTATCGAATTCGTACCCAACACCATTCCTCTCCATGACTATCTCATACCAGCCCATGCTCGTTATTACCCCAAAGATCTCAAGGGCGGTCAATGTCGTAAAGAGGTTCAAGACGCACAGCCTCTATCCATCGACCAACGAGTAAAGAAATATCGCAGCGTCACCGATAGATTCCATCCCGTCATGCACTACTTTTTCATCGAGAATTTTGTCGATCCCGATGAGTGGTTTGTCAAGAGAAATGCGTATACCCGTAGCACTGCCGCCATCTCTATACTAGGCCACATCCTCGGACTAGGCGATCGCCATCAATCTAACATCCTCCTCGACAAGTTCTCCGGAGAAATAGTACACATCGATCTAGGCGTAGCCTTCGAAATGGGTCGACTCCTCAAAGTCCCCGAAATCGTACCCTTCCGACTAACCCGAGACATCGTCGACGGAATGGGCATCACAAAAACCGAAGGTGTTTTCCGTCGCTGCTGCGAGTTCACCCTCGAAGCACTACGTAAGGAAGCCTATTCCATAATGACGATCCTGGATGTTTTACGTTATGATCCTCTGTATAGTTGGTCTATATCTCCAGCCCGCATTGCGAAATTACAGGAGGGTCAGGCGGCCCCGATAAAGGATACTGTTGAGGGAAAGGAGAATGGGAAGACGGTTAATGAACCGGGGGAAGCGGATCGGGCCTTGACGGTTATTAATAAGAAGTTGAGTAAGACGCTTAGTGTTCAGGCTACTGTCAATGATTTGATTAATCAGGCGAGTGATGAGAGGAATTTGGCTTTGATGTATTCTGGTATGTTCTCCCCCTCAATCTCCGCCTGATGGCTCTCCCTTCTTGTTTGGGATGTAGCGCTAATAAACCTGCAGGATGGGCCGCTTATGCTTGATTCTTCGGACTCTACTTTGTGGGGACCCGGAGAAGGCGCTTGAGAGTGAGGAATGTGCATGAAGAAATATGGTCACTACATTGCGAGCGTGCGAGATACCCTTCAATTTTGCTTCGCTTTCTTGCTTGTGGCTTTGGTGGATACTTAGTTGAGTGATATAAGCTGTCCAGCAGTAGGAAATAGAAGTATTTAGCAGGGGTAGAGTTGCGGTTTTATATGTACAACTTCAAAGATATCGTGAAATAAAATGAAAGGTTGATAATACTTGTTTATGTCTTGAAAGGGGGAGCTCAACAAACAAAATCAGTACTGTCAAAGCCCCAAGAACCCCAAACCTACTTTGTTGTAAGATCTTACCACTAATAATAAATACAACTTCATTTTACCATCCAAATGTATAGAGACTTGCATTGTATTCATAAATTCATTCATTCATTTACAGTATCTCTAACAAGCGCTCGCTATCGTTGTTCTCTCCAAGTATGTACATTGCAGTAAAAAAGTCGGTCATGCCATTTACTTACTCCCTTTATCACCCATCCATCCATCCATCCATCCATCCATCCATGCAATCACATGATATCAATCCAATTCAAAGGACGAACCTGGAGGGGCTGCAGAACCCAGGCAACCCAATCCAACCCAACCTGCAGAGACTCACTCGCAGACTCGTACCTCGCTCATTTATGCCAAGTAAACATACATCCCAGTATCCTCGTCACGCTCGATATAATCTTTCTCGATCAACTCTGTTGTTACAATTAGCACACATCCAACTGAACACACCACCATACAAACCCCTCAAAACCACCCCAAGGAACCAAAAGGGGGAAAAAGGAAAAGGGAAACTTACTCTCAATATTCTTCTTAATCTCACTCACCTCCACCGCTCCCCTCATCTTCGTCTGCTCCACAACCTCAACCGTCAACCTCGCATGCGTAATTCTCTTTTTGGTCTTCATAATCCGTACAATAGCCGCCTGAGTCTCATACTGTCGATCCTGATGAACCCTCTCATGCGTCTCCTTGTTCTCCTCCTTCGTCTCCTTCAACTGAATCTGATTGATCTTGATTCGAACCTTGGGGTCGGTGAAGCGAGAGTTAACAGTAAAAGTGTCCGTATGCAGAACATCGCGACCCTTTGGATGCTTGGTGAGAACACGGACTTTGCCGCAGGCGAGGGATTGCAAGGTTCGCTCGAGTTCGGCGTCGATGAGTCCCGTGTAGGTTTGGATATCGTTGTAGGAGAGGTTCTCGCCTTCCCGGAGGTCGTTGAAGAGAACGAGGACGATGGCTTGGAACGCCGAGACGAGGAGTTCTTTCGTGGAGCCTTTATCAAACTGTGCGCGTACCACACTATGCGCCAGGGAGTGTTTCCAAGTAAGTCGACGACCGGTATGTTTCTTTTGATAATACATGTCGTACTTTTCGATATGTTTTGCCACTTCAGCTGGGAGGTTGACTTTGACATCTGGATACGAAGGCCATGCTGCGGCGGAGAGTACATTGACTTGTAGATCCAGTGTAGTTTTGCTGGTATTAGATAGTGATCGTTTGTACGCGACCATTTCGTCTTTGGCGATTTCTTGGTCTTTGAACATCTGTTCGAGATTGTGGGTAAATTGATAACCACATTCTCCCTTCAACTTTGCAAGCATATTTCGTTCCGCATCCTGACTTGCGCTTCGGGCCATCAGTAATCGTCGAGCCAGATCCTTTTTGTAGAAAGCTTCGAAGACATCCTTTCCTTGAATAAATCTGAATAGCTCCAAACCCTGTTCTAATGCACGGTCAAGTTCAGCATCTTGGTCACCAGAACTTGCAGTACCCTGCTTTTCTGCAGCATCTCGATCTTTTGCGTCCGATTGAAGAGAGCGAGGAATTGCCTTTTCACCCCCACGAAGTAGCATATCAATGTATTTAGCAATCATCTCACCCACCTTGGAATTATTCGTTCCCCAAGCGGTGGTATTCTTTGAATCATTGATGAAGTTGCCGAAAGCTTCTCGGAGGCTATAGGTAAATGCTGCATCTTCTGAAAATGCATCTCGTATGATCAAACCGAGAGATCTCTTCAGCTCAAGAAGTCGAACAACCATATCATCTACCTTTTCCTTTTCACGAACAATCGAGGAACCAACCTTTTTGATATGAGCTTCAAATGGCTTTTTCAGCTCTTGTTGTATACCCGAAAGTTTTAGCAGGTCGTATAAAGTCTTCAAAGTACCAGTGTCGTTTTCCCCAATCAGATTTGAGAGACTCGCCGGGTCGAGAAGCACTTCTGAACACTTTGAGATAAGAAGTGTATGGCATTTGTCCAGGAGTTGCCGTTTTGTTGTACTATCAAAATTATAGGTATCGCAGCGTATGGCCTCTTTCTCCAGAAACTGATCAACAGCACCCACGTAACTCTTCACACCTTGATGACTTTTTTCTTCTGCAAACGTTAGACAGTAGTTGTGTCCCGCAACGACGAAATTTCGATGAAAGGCCTCTCCGAAAATGCCGAAAACGTGAAGCATCAAGATTGATTCTTTCAAAAGGGTCGAATCAAACAAGTCCGATTTTCCGTCCCGGTCGTAATCTACAAGATCACAGACTCCCGATACAACTCTTCCTCCTAGTTGTTGGGCCTCGATCTTGGTCTGGCTTTTAAACCATATTGTTCTTTTGTACTGATTTATGCCCTGTTCCTCCAATTGGGATAGTTCCTTCGAGTTAAGAAGGTAGGATTGATTTAAGTAACTGAAAATGGATCGAAGCAGCGTCTATCACCAACAATTAGCAATCTAAGCCAATTTCACTAGTGGCGTGAATTTGAGAACTCACAGACTGGTTATTCCAAACAATCCAATTTCTGTGAACAGCCCGCAGAGCGCCCACTCTCGTAGTGCCCGCCTCGGCCTCAACAATCGGCAGCAGGGTCTTCTCCAAGTAATTCTTACATCGTTCCCTCAAATGCCGTGCCAAACTCGGGGCCATTCCATGTCGACAGGTAGCTTCCACACCTCTGCACAGGAGCTCCAACGGACTCTTCGGCTGCTGCCCATTGAAAACGGCCGTGATAGCAGCATCTAACTCTTCCCAAGTCTTCTTGTAATACTTATCTATTTCCTCCCTCTTCCCCTCCCTCAGATTCTTAATCACCAATCTCTTCGCGCCCGAATGCGGCTGGAAATTGGATGCCCGTTCGCTGGTCAAATCAATGACCTCGGGTTGCAACATCATGCCCATGATCTTGGACATATCGACCTTCCCTTGGAGCGCTTGGGAGGTCTGCAGGTTCTCCAGGGTATGGGAGATCTTCTGACGTTTCGCAGAGACGGATTGGGGGTAGAGTTGTGCTTCGAGGGGCGGAGAGGAGGAGTTTCGTGATGAAGAAGCACTCCCTTCTTCTTCGTCAGGGAGGAGCTTGCGTTTTGGGCGGAAGGGATTGTATTTGTAGGAGGCGCCGAGTTTGGGTGGCATTGACGTTGGACTAGTGGGTGGTCGTAGGAAGCTTTCCAGGTTAGGGTGTAGGGTGTAGGGTAGGTCCGGGTGTTTTCGTTAGTGGTTTGGTGGGGTAGGAGCTGTGCTGGGTCTGCAGGCGGGCACCTTGCTGGGGAAGTGGTGAGTGGTGACGCGGGTACTGTATGCTCTGGGCTCTGGGGGCTCTGGGCTCTGGGCTCTGGGCTCTGCTGGTGGATGGGGAAGGGTCCGAAGGGAACTTAGGGAAGGGTAGGTGCCGATACTCGAGTACGAGTACTCGAGTATGCCAGACACAACGCGACGTCTAATCTCTTGCTCCTCTCTTGCTCCTCTCTCGGCGTTGCACCGACAAGTGGTAATGCGGTCAATCGCTCTCAGGGCAAGGCCTGCGCTGAGGAAAATAAGTGCGGAGGATTGTGATGCGGACACAAGAATCTCAAGATGAGCGGTACATGAGGTTGGTGAGAGATTGCGAGTTGGTATTTGTTCAGATACTCGAGTACTACGACACTGGCATCGCATCTTCTTGGAGGTTGGCGATAACATTTCCTTATCTCCGAGGCGACCACCGGCGACCAACAGGGGTTGCTTCATTCATTGTATCATTGGTCGGTTGAGATATCACTTCTCATATATTCACTTTAATTGAGCCTCACTTTGGACTACACTTGCTCTCCCAGGATTTGGATATCCTTCGCTATTCGCATTCTTGCCATTTATTTTGCAAAGCAATCTTTTTGTCTCTTATTTATGACTTTCTTACTCCCAAAAATGTCCTATTCGAACTTTGGGAAATTGAATTGGCATAATAGTAAGAGAGGCAGTGAATAGTAAGAGAGGCAGTGCAGAGTCCTATTCCAGGGATGTTCAATTAAACAGGACAAGCAAGGCTGAAAGAGGTTACCAACTGCTGAGAACCCAAAGCATTTAAGCATCTGAAGAAACACATCCATCCGTTTGTGTACATCATTCCAAGCCTCGCTTAACCATGCCATATCCACTTTCCAACGTTTAAACGTCCAACCTCTCCAACAATCATTGGTTATCATTCTCTTCTTCGGGAGAAGCTGGAATCTAAGTCGCTATAACAGGATGTAGTCATCTGGGTTTTTGACAGACTCGAAGTTCGTGTCTTCCAATGGAAGGTAGTACAACAAGGGTCATCTCGCTGATTTCTACGTTCGGGATTTCGGCATGGCGCATCGAATTGAGCAAACATGCATCAGAATACGAACTTGTCGGTGACCTTGAAAGTTATCTCTGAGAAGATCAAGCGTTGATTTCAACTTATTCTACAATCCCGTAGCTTTCTTCCGCAAGCACTCTAAGTTGATCAAGTTCCTGGGACCAACTAATAATCCATTTCACTCAAAAGCCACCAACACTTGTGGTGTGACATCAATTTAACAATTTATTTTAAGACTTCTACACCGCCTCATTTCCTGCGTCAACCACGTCTACCTTGGTTACATTAGTATAGTAGTGAATGTGATCAACCCCTCAGTTGTCGTGGTTGGTGAGGCTGTGAAGGCCGCAATCAAACACCGACCAACCTCAACCTCTCTCTCAAGTTTTAAGCACCGACAACGACTTCGTACCAACATCTCACGACAATACAATTGACACAAACCATCTGAACCCCAATTGCTCTGCTCTCACTGAGGCAGAGAGATATTCGACCAAGTACACGGACTGAGTGATTGACGTGATACTTGAACATGGCGTCTAATAGAGAGTGTCCTTCAGGCGGTCAGTGGTGAGTTTGTCTTTCATTTACGAACATACTTGTACAGTCTCATCTTCAATTCTTCGGAGCGATATGATTCTCACATCAGCGATACTTCTTCAGCATAGCAACAATCATTTTATCTTGTTATCTCGTTATCTCTTCTCATCACCAGTTCACCTCTCCCACCTTTTACATCCTCCCATCTCCATTCTCACGAACCACAAACCCAACTAACAATCAATCCAGGTGGGTATGCACTGGCCAAAGCCCAACCTTCTTCGGCTGCTGCACCAGCGACCCATGCAACGGCATAGGCTGTCCTCACTCCAACCTCCGACCCCTCCAACTCCCATCCCAAGGCCCAACACTGGGCTCCAACGCATCCTGCCCACAAGGTGAATGGTACGAATGTAAACACACCAAACCCACATTCCAAGGTTGCTGTGTATCCGATGCATGTAAAAAAGACAACGGCTGTCCATTCGATGACTTGCGACAGGCGAGTTTCGCAACGACATCAGCAAATGACCACGAAGATCCAAAACCCTCCAAAGAACCTGGTAGTACTATCTATACCACCGCCATCATATCGACTGTCTCAGGTAGTAGTGGTCAAGCAGGCTATCCGGTAACTACAATAGTAACCTCAACAATCGCCACAAACTCCCCCACCAACACCCCCGTAACAACCAAAGACACCTCCCCCAACGTCGGAAAGGTAGCAGGTACCGCAGTCGGCTCCGTCGTAGGCTTCCTACTTATCCTCGGTGCTATCTTTGCATTAAAGAAATGGCGACAAAAGAAACGAAGAGAGAGAATTGGATATCCGCGTCTGAGTGGTGGTCCTTCTCTGGGGGGGAATGTTGATATTTTGGGTGCGGGTTGGGGTGCGAAGAAGGGTGGAAGTGGAATTGGGGGATTGGTTGATCTTTCTACTGGTTAGTTATTTCTGACTTTCCTTTAGTTGGGGGAAGGGGTGTATGTATGTATGTATGTATGTATGACTGATGTTGTTAATGATAGATCCTGAGGGCAGTCATCGTGCTTATTTGGATAAACTTGATAGGGATGGTTGAGATTCTTGAGTACTTCTCATACCTTCCTCTCAATGTTGTCCAGTTAGACTGGTGACGGATATGATTTTCACAGGTGTTTTGGGGTGGAGTGATGGGATGGGGTAGGGGGGTGGGGGCAAGATAAAAAGTTACGACCATTTGGCATCTTTACACGTTCTTCTTCTCTGGCGAGAATCTCGGTGAGTTTATTTTTGATTTCTGAAGAGGGTTTCAAAACTAATTCGCTCATTACATCAAGACCTTAGGATTCTGGGTAGCCAGCATCCCCCATTCATCATATAGGACCCTCGTTTCTGGATATTTGCAGTTGGGGTTTATTTCGACGCAATGGTCCGATGGGAGACAGCGAGTTTTATGGGGGAAAGGGAGTTGAGGGTGAGGCGTTGTACTTGGGAAATGTTATTTGTAAATTAGTTATTGAATTGATGAATTGATCTCTTTGTTTTCAAGTTTTCGTGTGAATGATTTGGATTTGGCTACTGACTCTTTTTTTAAGATTGATAATAGAGAGAAAAAAGAAAGTTAAGGACTTAGTATATAAAACCTAACTCCGACCTCTATTTTTATATATTATAATATTGTCCAACGTTCGGCATCTGGAATAGCTTTCCATGGAATTCTAAAATTCTATTCCACCTAGAATACTTCTAGAGGCTACTTAAATAGACTAATTCCGTCTATTAAAGAGGCTCTAGAATTCTATGGCAAAACAGAATTCTAGAGAGGCGGTAAGGATGTAATCAGACTAATCAGAGAGTAGGAATATATATAAAGTACGGTAGTAAATTATTTATATAAAGTACAGTAGTAAATTATTTATGTACGATACGATTATTATCCTACAACTAAAAACGATTTATTCCGCTAAAAGAGTATCAATTTCCTCGTCACTACCTAGGTAGTTTAGGTAAATACGGCCTTCCTATTAGTCTATCCAATATACTCTATCGGGCCGGGTAGACTTTTTTCCGCGCTAAGTAATTTTATTCTATAGAAATTCTATAGAATAGGGGGTATAGAATAGAATTCTTCTAGACCTCGACTGGGTAGAATAGAATCCTCTTCGAGGGGGGTCCTAGAATAGAATAGAACTCTAGATGCCGAACGTTGATCTTGATATCTAATTATTTAGTATAAATCTTTAGTGTGACGAGATCTCAAGTGGTAGATTCTTAGGAAAGAGGTTCTCGATTGTAAGGGGGATGTATTCTTAGAGATTGTGTATTAATTATCTATAATAATAAGGGGTTTTATCGCAGTAGGTAGAGCTTATACTACTCTATACTATTTAGCTAGTATTGTTTTATAGACTGTGTATCTTACGCTATATATAAAACTTTAGTCTCGAACGCTAGGGGACCTTCCTTTTTATATATTGTCTTTATGTCTACTTGTTTGGTATAAGTTTTAGTGTGACGAGATCTAAAGTGGTAGATTCTTAAAAAGGAGGTTTACGATTGTAAGGGGGATACATTTTTAGAGGTTATGTATTATCTATAATAAGAAGGGTTTTTATATTAGTAGGTAGAGCTTATAATACTAATTACAACGAACCCTTTTCATAGGCTAATGTTCATTCTGGCAGTTCATTAACATCATATCATCGGACCATGATTCTGAAAGTGGCGTGTACTTCGAAGCTGACAACTTCAAAACCGTCTATTCAAGCCTTCCAGTATTAAATGTCCGTTACATCAATGAAGCACAATACAAGTTGATTATCTACTCGATGATATATTAGGGGTAAGATAATCTCTGAGAAACAGCCTTGAATCTGTCAACCTATTAGCAGTCTACATTATGTGGGTCATGTCTATAGACCGCCTAGCAAATATTTAGAATACGCAACTTTACTAAATAACATTTTCTCTCCTTTCCTTTAGGTCGTCTGTGTGAGTGAAGATACCAACACTTACGCAGTACTGGTATGGAATTTTATTAGAAATCTGAGATTTCAAGTAAACGTTCCGAACCTTACCATGTGATCACTGTTACATACATTCTCCACTTAATCCAACAATAAGCACTATTGGGTGTTATTGCGACAGCCAAGTCTCAACTCCATATATATTACAGTAAGCTGACCGAGCGCCGCATCTTTGTGTAGCTGTCCCACAGTACACAACCACTGACAAGGACTTTCAGAAACTAGGTAAGTCAATAATGGGGGGTTTTCTTTCTCTGGGTCTTTCCGCGCCTTCTAAAGAAACGCTAGAATAGCCAGGCATTCTTTCAAACTCCTCGCAGTTGTCTCTTTGGATGTTTTGAACATTTGAATGAAGCGACCCACAAATGTGACAGTAAGGTATCATCTTCAGATGTCCCAGGAGAATGCTCTCTGCCTAGAATACCGAATACGAAACCTGGTTAGCGCTGGAGTCCTTAAGCTACTGCTTTGGGATTCTCCTACACACCATCTGCTGCTCTGCATGTTGTATCGAGATCGTGGGTGAAACGTTGTCAGGCTTATTTTCCGGTATTGACAAACCATTGGTCTGGAAGTGATTTGGGACACTGGAGTATTATCCATGAGTTGTTCATAAGTCCTTGAATTGACCCTGTACCTTTGACCTTAAAGTGCAGCAGATATAACTCGATAAATAAGTCCCGATGCCCATACATTTCTCGTCCACCACCCCCCACCACTCTTAAAAACTCTAGAACCATGGCAAATGGGCTTCTTGTTGCGTGGTATATGCTGCTCTTGCCGACAATCATCACCGCTTGTATGAGCCAACCATCGCTTGACAACTTTATTAATATTCATCAAACTTATTCTTTCAGGCCCCTGCGACCAAGGCAGGATCCCTTCTATACAGCACCAAAAGGGTTCGAATATTCAATCCCAGGAACCATCTTACGTCTTCGTCCTGCACCTGGAAATCTCACTTCGGTGGTCGCAAATTGTTCCTCCGCATACAACATTCTCTATCGCACAACCGATGCCCAGTATAAAGTATCATGGGCCTTAACAACCATTTACATACCTTCCGTATCAAGCGCAGCAGCAACAAAAGATTCCACCAATGTCTTACTCTCATACCAAATTCCCTATAACTCGGTAAATCTCGACTCAAGCCCCAGCTATGACTTCTATACTTCCCCCGTCCCAGATGTGTCTACAGCCTTAGGGAAAGGATGGTTCGTGAACGTCCCGGATCACGAAGGACCCTTGGCGGCATTTGATTCAGGAATAACCGAAGCCCATGCTGTTCTCGACTCCATACGAGCTGTACTATCATCGAACCTCGGAATAGGTTCTGATTCTCGGGTCGCTTTGTGGGGATACTCTGGTGGTTCAATAGCTAGCGAATGGGCATTGGAGTTTCAAGAACGATACGCACCTGAACTGAAGATCAGTGGTGCTGCACTCGGAGGGTTGGCCACTAATGCCACTAGCACTTTCGATCTGGCAACCGGGACTATTTGGGGAAGTCTTCCGATTGCCGGACTTATTGGGGTATTGACTCCTTATTCCAAGAGTTATGAGTTTATGCTCAGTCAACTTAAGACTTCAGGGCCTTACAACAAAACTGGATTCCTTTCAATAAAGGAAATGTCTTCTCAACAAGGCCATGCCGCATTTCTCAACGCAAATATTTGGGACTACTTCATCAAAGGATCAGCCATCATGTATGAACCATTGATCAGGAATGTGTTAAGGGAGAATACCATTATGACATATCATGGAGTACCTAAGGCGCCATTGTTCATTTATCACGCAGTCAAGGACGAGTTGACTTTGATCCAAGACACAGATGCTTATGTAAAACGAAACTGTCTTTTGGGATTGAGTATCCTTTATCAGAGAAATACTGCTGGCGGACATATGGATGAATACACGAATGGGGTCCAGAGGGCGTTGACGTGGCTTGAAACTTCGTTGAGAGGCGCTGATTCTGAAACGTCCTATTTTGACAGCTGTAAAATTGAGGACGTAACAATTGCGATTGTTGATACCGGGATTTGAAAATCATGCTATTGCAAGCTTAAAGAGGGTTCTGTGATTTGGCTGCAGGCTCAGAGATTGGGAAGGGTGTCTCCAAAGAGAGGTTGGGATTCTAGTTAGAGACAGTTTTATTGAACAAGAGCCCCAGGCAGTTTGATTAGTTAGAGTTTTCGAGACTCGAGCACAATACTCGTTGACACCCCCCACTACAAAAGTCTTATTTAAACGGACTCGAAGGGGGAGAGATGCTTCGCAACCTCGGATCCGTCTGATTGTAATAGGTTTTCTAACGACATTCTCAAATGGCTACATACGACTCCCTTATATAGCCACACAAGCACAGCTTACAACGAGGCACCAAATGGTAATTCTAGCGATAGTTTCTTGGCACTAAAATCCCCCCTTAACACCTTAGCTAGCTATTATTCCAAGTAGGTCAAAGGGTTCCCAATACATTCAAAAGAAAATGATGAGAATGAGATTTTAGAATAATACCTTCCTGTATATGCCACGGACTTTTGATCCAGTGTTTATGAGTATAGATAAGAGAAGACGACTCGATTATAGTAACTAGTGACGCCACAATGATCCATCATCTGATTGTTGCAATGAGACGAAGTGGGACTTATCAAGATCCAAGTCTCTCTGATGCGACGTGTGAAGGCTCATATTGTTAGTATGAAGACATGATATAAGCCCTCTCATGCTTCATTTATCGCTCCTCTTGACCTTTCTTAAAGCGCCAAAGGGAGTTTTGGGTGACAATCTAATCTCGTATATCCCGAACGAGGTACTGTAAGTGGTCAGTACTACATTTTCTTACTTCTCAAGTTGGTCCAAATGGTCAATTCTTCCCGGCTATCGGTCAATATAACCATAACCTGCGGCACAATAATCAACAACTGAAAGTCCTATTAGATTAGATGCCTGTGTGATTATCGGGAGTAGAAGGAATGAAATATGTTTACCAGATTTCCTGTTATTCATACCATTTTATCTCAGTTCTAGCACAAGAAAGTGCTTCAGCTCTTATACTACCTTTCCGGCGGGTCATATCAAGCTAGATGACTAAACCACATTCCCACCTACCTAAAGCCATGTAATAAGGGGTCTGTTTCAGAGAGTGGAGAAGAATTTAAATTTCAAAAAGAAAAGAAAATACTCAAACAAGAAAAAAAACCCCCCAGCGGAGGGAAAAAAAACTATCAATACAGGCCCCCTCCCCCCCAACAAGTACGCCAAAAGCGCCAAACAAACATCCAGCTATGCCCCCCTCCCTACGCCCCCGCCCCCCCTCCTTTCTTTGCCTCTTCCTCTTTCTCCTTCTCCGCCCGCAAACCATCCAACTTCGCGTTCCAATCCGCCCACCACCAATCGTTGAACGGCTTCTCCCACTCGTCCAGTTCCCTCTCCCCAGCAGCCGGACCGCTGCCCCCAACACCCCCCTCTCCCGCCTCATCTCCTCCAGCGCCATTTGTACCTGCGCTCTCCCCTTGCTCCCCCGCCCGATCCCGTGGTGCCTCTGGCTCTGGCTCTGGCTCTGGCTCTGGCTCTGGCTCTGGCTCTGGCTCCAGCTCTCCCTCCTCCTCCACGACTCTCTTCTCCTCCTCGGTGAGCCTGTCCCACCGACTCCGCACACTCTTTCCCGTAAATGTGCGTCTGGGGTTCGGGAGGCGATTGAGAGCAACCGCAACCCTCTCCCACACCCAGTTCGGCGTAGATGGGTCGTAGTTCGACCCACCTACCCTGTGGTACTCGCGTACCAAGCAGGCCGTCTCCGCTGGCGACCAGTGGCGAGCGGACCGAATGGGTGCCCCTGAGGCAGACATGGTGGTGGTATGGTGGTGTGGTGGTGGGGGTTGGTGTGGTGGTGGTATGATGGTGGAGGGGCGTATGGTGGTGGTGAGAGGAAAGGCGCAAAAAACAGACGTAAAGAGGCGCCGCGAGGTGATGCGGAGATGACAGGTGCGAACGTTCAAATATGGTGCCGTGAGGCGCAAGAGAGCAATGTGTGTGTGTGTGTGTTTGGTGCGATCGCGAGAAGAGAAGAAGATTTCGCATGGGAGTTCAAAGAAGAAGGCTGCGCAGGCTACGGTGACCTGGACAAACAACCTTAGGAAGCAAGGCGCTGGTCGACGTAATGCCAAGATCACCATCATTCTCTTCTAGAATCAAGAACCGATTGATTGATCCATAGTTCTGGAGGGTCGGTCGTAATACAATTGATGGTTGTTTTGGTGTTTACATGTTTGGCTTTGTGAAAAGATTAGCCGACTTGACTTTAGGGGGGGAGCGACGTAGCCATAGCGGAACTTTCAAGGTTGTGCCGACGTTCTGCCATGAATTGTTGGGAACAGTACAACACACAATCACTGCTGAAGTTTGATATTCCTTTAGCGTGGCTATTTATCTTTGTCATGTAATTGTTTGAATTGATTATTGATAGCAATGGATTCTACCTGATAGACCAGTTAAGTTGTACTATTTACTTTTCCAAATGTTCCGAAATAATACTATTAATTTAGCATTATCTAGAGAACCATTGAACCATCTTTTCTTTCTTGAAGAGAAACCTTTTGTTTTTGTCCTTTTGTAACAGAAAAAGCTCATCATATCAAGAGGTTCAGAATTCAAGTGGATGTATAAATAATCAAGATTTACTAGTAAGATTACTATCTCCTAAGTTGTGGAATAAACAGTTTTAAATAGGGCTTCTATTTAACAGAATATCTTTACTTTAGTACTAAAGGAATTAATTATAGGTATCTAAACTTCATACATTTTAATGTCTATATTCTATACTCACTCTCTCACTCTAATAGGTTTAATAATTCCCATCTAGTTGTGGTTTTGAAGGCTTGTTTCCCGTTTTATTTCTATAATACTGTATACTTATAAGCTAATCTCTGGCTTATGACTACTCTCTAAATACAAACCTCACACCTACAACAATTTCCAAAATTGGGGTAACCTTTCAACACAGGCCTTTTTCGCACTCTAGTGCATACAACCAATCCCCTCTGACGAATTAATACGCTTCTAAGCTTCTACTCGCGCGTGCGTAGCGCGCAGTATCAGTTATAGCGGCGAACGTCGCAACACCATCGATTACCTCTATCTTGAGAAACCCGACAGTCAGATCCGCAGATCACACGCGACTACAGGAGGCCTCATCCCCCTCCAACCTTGCCTAACGCCCCTTAAAGAAGTCAAAGAAGGCGACTACAATACCTCCTAGACTTGATCTAGGTAGAGGAGCGCTTAAACACACTTCCATCGCATCAGCCATCAAGACCCGTTTCTATGCGATCGAACGCCAATTCACCCTTGAACGAGATACAATGACTGAGTTTGCCGCCAAAATGGCGGGATAGCCAAAACTTTTCCTTCTGGGCAAGGAATATAATTTTCATAGTGGGGGTACCCTGCTCAACATTTTCTGTACTCATCCAAACTGGCGTGGAGGGGTTACAGTAGACACACAGCGTATGCATGAAATGCTTTCTCCGGTTGCCACAAGTGGGCATATCTCTTGTTGTACATAATTCCGTAGCCTAGCACGCCCTTATACCCTTAGGGAGGTCACAGGAGACCCGGCTTTCGCTGGGAATCCGTCCGGCGTAAAAATACAACAACAACTACTACTACTACTACTACTACTACTACTACTACTACTACTACTACTACTACTACTTTCTAAATACAAATTAAAATTCCAGTTATTGCTTGATTATCAGGTTGCTTTTGGAAAGCGCGCTCCGATTGTACTGTAAGTTCGGTGCGCTGACTGAGCTCTCCTGGGTGACGTTGGCACCGACGAGCCAGCAGCCTCGCTGCTGGCACACGTTGGAGTCTGGGGATTGTTGGCCGATGGCTAAACTTTCCTAATAGACTCTAACATCATCGGCTACAGTTTGAGTGGCGGCTAGCATTTCGGTAAGATTTGCACTACCGGCCTCCATGGCTTTGTTGGTTACATGCATCTCGACGCCTGGGTCACTACCCTTCTTCAGCAAGATGCCAGCGCTAAATACTCCGGATTATTGACCTACTTGTTGAAATATATAGTATATAAGGAATGAGAAACATCTTTAATTGTTAGATGAGGATAAGTCCCTAGCTTATATGCTTTTATCTAAGAAAGAAAGCCAATTTTAGTATAGAAGATTACATAACTTCAACACTAATAACGATGATGGTATCCAATCAATACAATCATCTAGTTAAATTATATGAAGAGGTTTTCATGTGGCATGCTAGTTAACTTTCCCCTAGCATGTTGAGATACTATAACGTAGTACAATAAGGAATCAATGGTAAGCATATAAAACCTACAATGTCTAGGTTTAGCCCGGACCTTAGGAGTTAAGTCGTCATCTCCTTTATCAGGTAAATACAGTATTAGTGAAGGGGTCTGTTCCATTTTATCTACCATTTTTTGAATTAGTTAATTCGACAATAGAAAATCGTCGAATTAGCTAATTCAAAAAATAGTAGATACATCGGAACATATCTACTCTCGCTATAAGATACGGTACTTGACTCTAGAGATTTGCCATCTCTAAATCTGGTATTTACATCACAAATAACTCAACAACGAAAGCTTAAACCCCATATAAACTTTAGAGCATATCATTTGCTTGAAGAAGACACCTTTTAATCTAGCCATTTTCAATCAGCTCTACTACCCTGAGTCACATCTCAAATCGCAGTTGATCTATCCTCAAAGGTAGATTAGCCTGTTTTGCTGTTTGAACAATAATAAGAAGTATCCCACTTAGATAAGATCACCGCAGATAGAGTAGTGGGTGAGAAATAGCTATAAAAAAGAACCATAAATTTCCTCCTAGGTAATGACTTATCACTCTTATCACGTGATATAATCTTGGCATAATAATTGTAGAGCTCTTCTTGATGTGATCAACCCATAAAGATTCATTCTTTAATTTTCGAAATAAGATAAAATAATTTTGCTACAATTGTTTTGAGGGAAACTTCCATTGAAAAGATGAAACAGACGTTCGCAAGGAGTTACTGTTGGTACTGCTAATGATTTGAGGTTTAGCATGGACCCATTGTCATTAGCAGCAAACTCAGGGGAAATCTCGGTTACAGCCGAAAACTCAAAGTTTATGCACAACAAGGTACACAAAGTGATTTTGGTCAAAGAGAACACTCATGTTAAGTGTTGTTTGGAGGGAAAAAACTTTAAGTTATCCTTACAATATGCCATTTTGCCTTTGGCAGAGAATATTCGTTCAACTCGTCAGTGTCAATATTTGTGAAGCCTGACCAGGGCATTGACTGGGATATGTACTTCTGAATTAAAAAAGCACGGCAATCAACTGCATCACAAAGGCCATCTTAAGAGCGTTAAGTAACATTCTTGTTGATAGTGAGGCTAGGTATGGTGGCGCAATCGTTGGTGGCGAACTCAGTTTCAGTCTTGAGCAATATCTCTAACAATACATGTGGAGTGATGTTTTCTAACAAGATCAAGGTTAAAGTGTTTTACCCCACAAGAGACTTGAAATCCTGTTTGCCATAGGAATTTGTGGAAGTCAGTACATTTACAATATCAGTCATCTGGTCATATGATCTAGAGCGCGACTGATGGCTCACAAGGAAGGTGCCCTAACAAGGGCTGCAGGAGTTTGCAAGTTATCAATAGTATGGCAGCTCCGCTCCTATTGAACGAACCAAATTCTATCCTCAGTAGGATATAATATAACTCTATCTACTGTAGAAGGCTTAAAAGCGTATTTGTTGTTCCAATAGAAATGTTGACAGCTCTGCGAAAGAGCAGGCATGTTGCATCTTGACACCATAGTCACAAACCTTTGGGCCCCCTGGTGGCATGCACCTTCTTTCCCCACCCTTCAGTACCTCCCCTCCATCACAGAGACTTCCCAAACCAACAAAAGACACCATCAACTACATATCATCAATCATCATCCAACAGCGACCACTTATCCACGCTGACTTGTTACTGTATCTTCTGCGATATTCTGAGCGGATACGGGAAGAAAAGAATCATGTGTGAGTCGCTATCCTCTTGTACTTCTTCTCTCCTGGTTGATTGCGACACTCGTCATGGACGCTGATACCAGAGGCAGTTCTCCCCCTTCAAAGTCTTCCATCAAGGCTACTGCACAGTCCATTCAGGATTAGTAGGGCTTTATCGATGACCTGAATACTTTCTGTTATGACCTATGGTGGCAAGGTGAAATCCTTGCTTCCCTGGGTGCTGCGGCCTTTCAACAAAAACAACGCTTCGCAGAGCAAGGCCTTGTCGCCATCAACGAGCCTTCTCTTGCTGCTCCCCAATTGCGAGCAGTGTCAAGTCCAAATCGCAACAATAGACGAAAACTCGGTAAGTGTAACAGCCCATTTGATTTGCTCATTGTACGACAATTAAACCTGTCGAGTCCTTGGACTGACCATTACCTGACACAGTGTTCCCAAAAGTATCCACGGAAAATAAATCCACAAAACCATACTCACCTCCTATCTTCGATCTAGTATCGGTGGATCTACTCTGAACAACAAGACTTCTGAGTTGAGTTTAAACGAGAATGGTGTTGTGTAAGGAGCTGTGTGCTCCAACTACCTCCTCGCAGTACAAGCATATGTTGGTTTGCGTCTTTTAGGACCAACCACCAGACTGATATAGGAGTGCTAAGAGAGTGGATGAGGATATGTCCCATTATCAATGGAGCCCACTCGATTGAGCCTCCCAAAGGAACAAATCCACCTTCTCGTCTTTCCAATGGCACCTGAAGAATCACGAAGCGAATGAATAACTGATATCATCCACTTTAACTACTCATGGGTCTTGTTTGTCATACTTTCGGTGGGTCTGCGATGACGTTAAACTAGCAGCTCGAAGTCGAACAAAAACAATGGTACGTATTAGTTTTGCCGCCTATTGCATCGATTTACCCAAAGCTGCAAACTAACTTGAACTTAATCAAGCGACTTCAAATGCACCCAGTCGACCCTTCCCTCCTGAAAGCAACCAGCAGCTCCAACAAATGCAACAAATGGCCTCGAATTACGTTGAACCCAGGTGCGTGAGGACCAATACCAAAAGCAGCTGCTTGAGGCCGCCCAGCAACGTCAACAACAACAGGAGAGAGAGCTGGAACAGCAACACTGAGAACTGCAAGCGTAAAACGCTTCTCTCCCGGAAACCCGAGCTCCAATGGCTCAGCAAGAACCAACTAAGAACGGAGATGCAACAGAGGCAGCAAGAACCTTAAAACATCCACACCAAGCCGATATTATGGGCGCGGATGTAGCCCCTGACCTCAAAATGGACCAGCGCATTGCAAGTCGTGTCAGAATCCTCCAGTTTCATTAAGGCCCAACGTACCCAGCCCTTAGAGCCAAACCCCCTTTCCCGAAGGTACGGATCTATTTTGCCGACTTCCCTTATCTATGTTGTTCTGTCAACTAGAGGCTGTTCACCTTGGAGACCTGCTGCGGTTATGAGTACGACCTGGCTCAAAAGCTATTCCTTCCCACGGATTCTCAAGGGATGTCGAGAGCGCACCGGACCCGACAAAGGTGCCCAACGAAGGCGGCCCACCACCAAGAAGTCAGCCGCTAAGGGTAAAGGAAAGAAGAAGGCTGTGAGATCTGCGCACGAGAAGCCTGGGCTATTGTCTGTCACGGTACATAGATTTCCCATAATCCCACCTGGTGATGCATTTACTCGAGAAAGGTCCCTCCTTTCTCACCACCTTACCCCTCGTACGTATGAGGGTCAATTCAGAGGGTGGTGGAAAGAGGGGGGGGGGCTTAGAGGAGGAACGTTCCACCTCCAAGAGTTTTGTTACTGTCGGCGACAGTGCTGGAGCTTTTGCATCAGCTATTGTCTGTCACACGCGATCCTCTCGGACAGAAGAAGCTCGCCATTCTCTCCACCATACCCTCCCGTACACACAAGGGCCACTTCAGGGAGGGGTGGTGGTGGGTGAGAGATGGCAAATGCCACTAGGCATATGAAGAAGAATCTCCATTTGGCTAGTACAATCTCGGTCATCATTCAACCCTCGTCAATGACAGCTCGCTTAAGGATTTGAACCCAAACAGGGGCCCTGCTATTGGCTCGACTGCCCAAAGGTAATCCTCCTGTATTTATATGTGCGTTGCTACAATTTTCAACACCAAGATATATACTAATACTTAGCAGGGGGCCAGAGAGAATCCCCTTTACGGTGCGGGTGCGGGGAAAGACACACCTCCTCCTCAAACTCGTAAGTCTTCTTGACGTCTACTTTCCTTCCGGTAGTGTCAGCACTGGATGCAAGTTGCTCGACATGAAAAGAGAATAAAGCTAATGAGTATATCTATCTAGGCACCAAGGGCAGTCAAGAAGATCTGGCGAGACCCAAGAACATAGTCTCGCCAGTATCTTCTGGCGGTACATGGGTGCGGTTTGGAGAGGGGTTGAGGGGGTTGTAGAGTAGTGCTGGACTGGAATACTAGATTGTATGAGTATTGATGGGAGTGGAGAATTAATTGTAATTGTAATTGTAATTGTATTTTAATCAAAGTGTTCTCTCCCTCGTATATATACCTATACATGTATAGCTTGTTTTATGACGTCGGGTATGTTAAGGGACAGTAAATCAACTAGATCTAACACAATACATCCTCTCCCACTTATCCTCGTGATATTCCAAGAATTGTATAACGAGTACTAGAACGCCACAAAGAGGAAGGAGACTTGAAACATAAGTTTATAAGCTAGAGTTTGGGGATATCTTTGTAAAGAATGGGAGGGGGAGATACTAAAAAACAAGAACTTGTAGTGATAAAATATGACAAATATAGTTTGACAGTACGATAGGTAGGTACCTTGAAGTGTCAGATTACAAGAGAACACAATGACGAAATGGAAAGAAAGCTTGTAGAACCCTTCGCTCCAGCTGAGGTTCTTTTGTGGAACTAGACGGGATTATCGACTTGGCTGCGCTTCGTATGTACTTATGACTACAGCGCGCTACGCTCCGTCATGGATTACTATAGTCCGCTACGGCCCTCAATAAGAATGGTTAGAAAAACATACCTAGGTATAGTAGTAGGAATCTAAATATTGTAAACCTAGCTCTGGATATTATACGCATAGCCTCTGTTAAAATATAATAGGACTCCTAGACTAAAGATTTAAATATTTTTCTTAGAGTTCCAATTTTCTCTATATGACCCGCCATAGTTATATCGGGGTTTCCGGATTTCCTGAACACAGATGGAAGCGCAAATGTTCATGTTCAATTTATGGTGAACTTGAACTCACCAGCCCCCCTCTCGGTCCCAAATCTCAACCTCTATCCCTTGTCTCTCGTTCCCCTTCTTCCCAATTAGAAGCTTCGATATCCCGATCAATGCGCAGCAGTAACACATACCCCGTCCCTTTCACCAACTCCTCTCTTGTCGTCATTGTACTTCCAATCTAATCGTCAATATTAAAAGCATTCTATACCTCGGTCTGATTCCCTATACCAAGATACCAATAGCGACCAAGGCTGTGGCTATGTTTTGGCTGAAGGAAGCTCCGTGGTACGCTGAACTACTGGCTGTTTTGGGGCTGAAAGGAAGTTCCGTGGTACGCTGAACTACGGGCTGGTGTACTCGGTCAGGTACCTACCGGTAGGTAGGGATCCATATTTCGTTGTTCGTTGTCCATACATGGTGATGCGCACAGCCACAGCCACGCCCCTACCGGTACCGGTACCTTGACCGCCCGTATTTGGCCTTTTGGGGGGTTTTCGTTGCGGTATATGGACGCGGGGGGTGGGGATTGACGGTGAGTACTGAGTACCTAGATGGAGGAACAGAGAGAAGAGAGATAGATATGGGGATGGATGTGGTCGATGGATGCCTTCCGGTATGTAGGTGCCTGATTGATACACCGGGTTTTTCTTTTTTGCTGCGGAGGTCGTGGATGAACGGTTCAGAAGGGGTTCGTCGTGTTGTGTAGTACTTGTGAACGAAGAACTCGATAATTGTCTATCCATGAATAGTACAGTACAGTAAACCTATTTTTGACCAAGTAAACCTTATCTGTATCTCTCTAGAATAATCTCGAAACAAAATCTCACCCCGATTCCAATGCGGGGGAATGTACCTCATCTCACCAATCACCTCATCCCATCTTCAACGCAAAAACCCCGAATGAGATCTCACAAACAACGAATTGAGAGGCTCATCGCCGTCACCATTCTTCGGCGTCGCCACCTCTTACGAGGAAAGGTATTACGATTGGTCCATCCACGAATATATCGGTACATATGAACACAATTACCTCATGGCTCGTTACCTCGCCGTCAGCCCTAAATAGCTACTAGGGTGGTTGAGTGGATAACTGCACTTTGCCGGCAGAGGGCAGCAAGATGGGAGAAGAGGGTCTTTCTCAGCCCTGTCGACGGACGCTGGGTGGAGATGGGTGAACATGAGAGTGCAGAATAAGAAGAGGTGTAACGTTCACCGTCGGCCGTTCGTTTATTGACCACGCAATATAAGTTTCTCGTACGGACGTAGGTAGCGACTATTAGATGGAGGTGCAGCCGGGCTGTGTTGGAGTTCGTGGGGAAGAGGTTTTATGGTTGTGGAGTTGTGGAACCGATTGCACTGCACTTCTCGTGAGAGAAACGATGCTAGGCCCAAAAAGGGACCGAGGTGGAAGAAGAAGAGAAGCATGGAAGGAAGATATAAGTTGGTGGAATCCTTCGAGCTTGTTGTTTCTGCTATTGTTCCTGCGCATATCATCATCAATAGGATTCTTAAAATTTGTTGGGGTTTCTGTTTCTGGAGTTGTTAGGTTCCATTCCCGTTTTTTGTCTTTTTCCACCAACAGGAGGACATTTTATTAGTCGGTAGTACGTACCTACTTACTCTTTCGTCACCGCTACCGCTCCGGATATCTCAAACCAACAGGGGGTTGCCCGAGAAGACCAGCAATATAATTTACCTTGTACTGGCTCTTGATACTCGAGTACAGTGCCGTATTCCGTCCAGCACCATCAGGAAGAGCAATATTGGCATATCTTAGTTTCGGCAACTATTCACGGCTCCCGGATCCTCCCTGATCCTCCTCGTGGCCATGCCAAAGGAATAGTCCTGCACTACCCCAAATACCTTCCGCTTCAAAGCCAAAGCCGAAGCCAAAGCCAAAGCCTCGGCCGATATACTTAGCAACAGGACGTCATATCCAGCTCCTCGCCAGTGATTTGTTCGAAGGGGATAATCATCTACACAAACGTGAGTTTATTTTCATCCCTTACCTTGTGGTGCTTCATCGTCGTGGTGTTGATCTTTTTTTGGTTGGGGATTGTTTGTGAATCACTCCATTTTCGTCCTCCTGCTGCAAGTCCAGACGTGCAAGTCCAGACGTGCAGGGCTCCAAGGCACCAGGCCAGGGCCGGCATCCCACACATAGGACGTCTCGACGGGTGGCTTCTAGTTGCCTACCAAAGCTACCGCTGCCCTGCCCGCTGCCTTCAGACCGTCCAATCTCCCCGCAACACAAGCTTATAGCTCAACTCTAGTTTCTCCTGGCAGAGGAACATCTTGTGTTACGTGTGATTGAGTTGTGCTGCCGTCGCTGTTGTCATCCATTTCTGTCCCATTCCGTTTTCCATTTTTGCCTCCGATTCCTGCTCCTGCTTCTCGGTCGATTCTTCCTCCTCCGTTTTGATCCTGGAGAACTATTGCTATGATCTCGAATTATCTCCAGCGTCTCCATAAACGGATTACTGATCTTTCAAAAGCTTCAATCGCTCCAACTCTTGACAGCTTCCCCAGACGACTAGCATCCTGTGGCGCGCTCACTACCCCGCATGGTCAGCGTCAGTGTCAGTGTCAGTATCAGTGCCAGTGACCGACAGCCCCTAAACATGACGGACCCAAAGACGAACGGCGCTCAACCCAAACAAAAGTCGACAAGGGCGAGTAAACCCAAGGTCAAGACGGGTTGCAGGCATTGCAAGTAAGTAGTCAGGAACGCTTAGTCCGAACTCCACGATACCTCCCGATCCACTACCGCGATTTAAAGTTTGATACAGACTAACCGAAGCGCATCGCAGAAATCGAAGAGTTAAATGTGACGAGACGCGACCACAATGTGTGAGATGTGTAAAGGCGGGAAGAACATGCGACGGCTTTCCAGCTGCGAGAAAGCGGTCTGGCGAAGTTGCGGTTCCCCGGATAGCTCCACGACCCGATCCCTCCTCGATATCTTCCCCTACACATACCATTGCCTCATTCGAGTCCCCTCCTGACTCGCGATCTATCATTCCACGAAATACACACACGCTCGTCCGGCCGAATTCCAGGATTACTCCTCCCACCACGCCTGTGGTTCAATTTACACTTCAAAGCCTTGTGGCGGACGTTCTCCCTTTCGATTCGCAAGAAGGTCGATATTTTCAAGTTTTTAGAACACACACGGCCAATGAGTTGTCAGGTTTCTTTGATTCCGATTTTTGGACAAGAAGCGTACTACAAGAAAGTCATGCAGAAGCTTGCATTCGCCACGCTGTGGTAGCACTTGGTGCTCTTTATAAGACCTTGGAAAAAGTATCAGAATCGCCACCAGGATCCCCGACGAATAATCATACATTTGACGCAGCTCGAAAACATTATGAATTCGCATTACAGCAATATGCAAAATCCGTTACAAGATTACGAGAATCTATGGCAAACAACGAAACAAATTCTCAACGAACAATACTAATATCCGTGGTACTTTTCACCTGTTTTGAATCATTTACGGGAAACCACACTTCCGCCATCACTCAAATCCAGCATGGGCTCGGGCTACTCGAAGAGAGACGACAGGATAGAAGACAGCCACTATCCAAACGGCAGAATGATGTTGTCGAAGACGAACTGGTTCAAATGTTTACTCGCCTAGCGATCCAGGCCAAGTCCTATGATATGGCTTTTCACTTCCCACACCCCTATGTAATTCGCTTAACACCAGCCATCAATCCAAGCACTCCGCAATCACCTACTTCTCCTTCTGAGGCTGGTTCTCCAGAGTCGGCCTTTGATTCGAGCATCCCAGAGACATTCAGAACACTGCAAGAAGCACGAACGGCTTTGGATTCGCTCGTCGAACGCGGTATGCGCTTCCTAGAGGCACTTTCATCATTTTATCACGGTCCCAATAATATTCTTCCCAAGGAACTCAAATCGCAGGGGGGAGGATTCAGTACACAACTTGCAAATTGGGCTTCAGCTTTTGAAGAACTGCTCGAGGGACGTGACAGACCGAATGTTTCAAATACTGAGCGTGCTGGAATACTTGTTCTCAAAATGTTCCATCTCATGGCTTCTATATTATTTCTGATGGGATTCAGCACATCGGAAATGGAGTTTGATAATTATGTCCCTTATTTCAAGAAAATTGTTGATCTGGCGGATGAGGTGGTTTTGCGTGAGGAACTGACACTTGCACAACAAAAGTGTGGGAGTCCCTCAAGTTGCAGACATCGACAACCGCATACGAATAGTTTTCACTTCCCAGGCATTACCGCACAACAACCGGGCCTCTTTCAAGACGAAGATACATATACACATATCAAACCCTCATTCGCGCTAGATCTCGGCATCGTGCCTCCATTATTCGTTGTCGCTACCAAATGCCGCGACCGCAAAATCCGACGTGATGCAATAAGATTACTTAAGAACAGTCCCAGGAGAGAAGGAATGTGGGATAGTATCCTCTGTGGCAGGGTCGCTCAATGGATCATGCAGATTGAAGAAGAGGGAATGAGACAGTTCCTTGGGAAGGGAATGGGGAGTATGGATGGGGCGGTGGTGAAGTTCGACAGGAGGGTTATGGTTAAGGAGATCACTTTCGATATGCAGAAGCGCGAGGCGACGCTCAGGTGTGGGACTAGGGGTGCGAGAGATGGAGATTATGATCCGAGGGCTAATGAGACGCATATTTGGTGGTGAGATGTTTGTTCCGACGGCTGTCATGTACTCCATTATGATGACATGTTGGATATGAAGCTGGATCCGGACGATCCAAATGGAACTGCTTTGGCAGAGGCTTTGAAGGTATTGACTACCTCGTTGAGCGAGGCGGCTGGCCGGTCTTATTGATAAATGCAATATCTCGATAACACAGAATACTCACAACAACCCATCCGCGATTGGTGTAGTGTACGATGGGAGGCTGTATATACTGGATTCGCATGCAAGCGGATTCGTGGACCACGACGACCACGACAAAAGTAGGGAAGGGCTAGACGCCGACTGCTGGTACAGTACATCTTCAGGCCTCTAGATTTTCCCTGCTTTTGTCGTGGTGGTGGTCCACGAATCAGGGTGAGTGGTGGAAGAGATGCATCGGCGCCCAGAGCGTGAAATATTTCAGGCAGTCTTCATGTTCGCTTCTTGATATTCTAATAAGCAGTAATTACTTGCTTGAAATTTATCTTTATATATATCTTGTATATATCTATTATTATATTCGTTGTTTGATACACGGACATTATCTAGGATTCGCAAAGCAAAGTGCTATCTTTAGTATTCGTTTTTGGGGGTTGGAACATGAGTAGCTTACTTTTGTTCTATGAATGATATGGTATTAATACATTGATCCATGAACCAGTCTCCTGTAATACCGTGTGAGATGCTGTGTGATGTACTGTTCCTGTTATAAGCTATGACTGGTTTAACTTGTGATGTGTGATGGATCGCTAGAGTGGGGGTTCCAGGGTATTGGGTATTGGGGACACCTACTACATACTCTCTATATTATCTCCCTCCCTCTACTAACGTTCCAATGGCTCTGTTGATATTCTCGGTCTATTTATATCCCATCAAGATCCTCTACCTATCGGAATCTTCACTTTTCATTAACATTTAAATGCCCTATTTTAGAATCTTTATTCCCTTCAACCTTTTTATTTCTTTATTTGATTGTTTATTACATACTCGCTTTAACAGAGTCCCACTCTTCATCAATACAACATCATTAGATCAGAGTATAGTCCATATCCTCCTCCATCATCCTCGTACCGATTATATGGAAGAAAATAACGTACATTCCTTCTTTTTGGTTTTTATCTCTATCGTTTTCTCTGCTAGCTAGCATGGTGTTGATGGTAAGGATGCATTGACACCGGAATGAGATAGCAATATTAGCGAGCTATTAAAAGGTGACTAATGGGTTTTTGAGTAGAAAGTCTGGGTTGGATGTTGGTCTAATAGAAGGAGATAGTTGTGATTGAGAGTTGATTCTAAGTGGATCAGTAATCTTATGTTAATCTAGACGCTGTTTAGATAGATATGGATGCGTGTTCGTAGGTAAGATAACCGCTCATTACTCTGGACACAGTTGTAAGAATATTGTTGTACTAGAAAGGCTCGTACAGTACAATAAAAATAATTATACGAACAATGTAGAATAATGGACTTAAATGCTTCTTTATTAGTCTATATTCTAAGTAATCAACTTTCTTGTACTACGCTTTTAGTATCCTTACTCTTAATAGGAGGTGTGTGCAACGTAATGACCAGGTCTCTTACTTAAAGCGATATTGAGGATCTTATTTTATATAATTTGAAGATTCGAATGGGAACAAGGTCTTTTGAAGTGAAGATATAAGATAGAGAGTAAAGAAAGGGCTCTTGACGTATAAAGGAGTCTGGCACCTGGTTGGTTTCGAATATTCTCGCTTCTTGTTCTTTTGTTCTTTTGTTCGTTTCTGGTTTTCCTCTTATCGCGAGGTCCTTTGTACTTGATAGATTCGATGGATTCGACAGGAATTTTTGTTGTGAATGGTGTGTATGATGTGATCTGAGGTATATTGAAGGGATTCTCAGGTGGTCATCCTTCTTGCACTTTGTAGACGAAAGATTCGCCTGGGTTTAAAGCCAAGGAGAGTTTGGAGAGAGGAAGTGAGGTCAACTCTGTCGCCGATAAAGTGAAGGGCTTTGAAAATTTGAGGACCGGGACAATGTATATTGAACTTACTGGCTCGTTATTTCGTAGATGGGGATTTAAAGATAAGGTGAGAAGAAGGGAGTAGATACATTAAATTGATTATTCATCACTTCTCCTTGGTTCTTCTAAGCTTTGTGATACAGTCGTAGTTTGACTTGGAACCCGTACAAACTTCGGGTAGAATATCTCGCTCTAGTAAATAATAGGATATAGATGCATATATTGTGTGAAAAGACCCCTCATTGTACTTAAGCGATTCGGAGTAGCGTTGTACTGTAATTCTAGCTAAAAGAAAGATTCCCCATAACTGGTTTTGAATATTGGCTCGAAAGATTACCTCCGCAACGGTTACGGAGGTAAACGCTAGATGTCCTGCATCCCAACGTCGTTAATTGACATAGGGCCGAAGTTAAATGCCTGAGGTCTTTTTTCGAATGGAACGGTATAACAAGAGCATCATTGGTGTACTCGTTGGCACCACAGTATATAAACATTAAGTCTTTATGGTAAAATTTGACTGTAGCCAATAATCTTTGAATCTTTAGAAAGTTTGGCCAACCACCCCAGTGGCTGGGCTCAATAACCCGGAGACTGGACTATATAGCCATGAATCCATGATACGCTATTTGATGTCCTAACCTACTGTACTATGTTTTATCTATAATTGACCGATCAATTCTAAGTAAGAATTATGTGTTTCGGAGCGTTGGTTGTTAAGCAGAAGTTTTGGTCTCCGGAATACTACCTAGAGTGTCCGGGTTACTGGGCCCAACCACTTTATCGGTTGGCCTTGAAATTTTGAGAAAAGATATTAATTTAAAAAGATTAATTCGCTGATTGTTCAGATTCAACTCTCGTTGTAAAGATTTAATTTATATATACTCGGAGGCCAACAAGTAAGGTCATAAAATTAGATACAATCTATGTAGATTTATCTATAATTAGTAGATTAGGCAATTGTCTAATAATAATTTATCAGTGATTAACCAAACTACACCCTAACCAATCGACTATTACCTAAAATCTCTAAACCAACTATCCTCTGACTAAACTAGCCGCTGATTTAGATGCTAAAGTCGAAAATAGAGGTGCTTCTTACATTAAATATTCCCTATTTATTTTATTTTCTCTACTTCGCGTGGGGGGAACCTCAAGACCGGTTCGCACGTGGTTTGTTTGAAATTAACGCGGGGTACTGGGGTACTCCCTAGTTGACATATTGCCTTCTCATCCTTCTTAAACCTAAAACCGATCACAAATGGCCCAACAGTCCGCACTCTAAATATTCACGGCCCCTAATCTTACAGCACTCACTGCAAACTTTTGAGATAAATTTCGTTCTCGGGTTCCTCGGGTGGCTGATATGCGAACTTGTTCAACTGATTTCTGGCGATGCTTCGAGTCTGGTACGCCCAGCTTCACAAGCATTCACAATTTCGCACGCTTGGCTCTGGCCAATACGAGCATCCAGCGGTCAACTAAAACGGACGAGCTAGCACCCAGATAGAGGGCCTTGGCATGGATCCAAAAGAGCCTTCCTGATGGTACGCTTCAGTGAAGTTTGCTTGTACCTAGTATCCTCCGGATCTTCGGTTGCAAGAAGGTTTTGTACTAAATTATGAAATAAGGGGGAGAAATTACAATATGTGAATGCAGGCCCGGTCAGTTCTGATCAATCATCATCCTCATAAGTATAAGTAATGTTTCCCCGACCGGTTTGATCTTGTTTATCCATCCACTCATTCATTCTTTTGTCAATTCCTTCTATATCATTCGTTTCCTTTTTACCAAGGAAACGTCTCAAAATGATAGTCCTTCCGAACATGAGATCCCACTTGGGCCTCGTCCTCTCGCTCTCCACGCTCCTTTCCACAAGCTTTGCTGCGGGTAACTTCACACCTGAGGTCCTGCTAAGTCTTAATAGACGAGGAGGCGCCGTTCCCAACAAGGAGGGGACTTTGGCTCTCTACACCTCGAGTCAATGGGATTTCAAGACCCATGAAAATAGCTATGAGTTGGGTTTCTATAACTTGACCAGTGGACCGACAGACAAGGATTGGAAGTTGCTATTTAGTAATTCGAGCAGCATTAGTAATGCACAGTGGCTGGGAGATGGGACGAAGATTGCCTACTTAGTGGGCGAGGAGGATGGGTCGACGACTTTGAAGATTGGAGATGCGATCAGACCAGAGGCGGAGTAAGTGAAACCCATTTCATGAATTTTGGAATATATAGATCTATCATTCAAGCGGGGTGTTTTTCTTGGCACTTACAGATCTTTGCTGACTTTTCAGATCCTTGACTGTGGGGAAACTACCAGGCTATGCCGATGGGTTGAAGATTGTAGAACTTGAGAAAGGAACTTACGGTGTTGGTTTCTTGGGCGTAGCCAATGCAGATGGAAATCTCGTCAACTTCTCAGACCTAGACAAAGAAACTCCGCCCGTTTCGTCGGCACGAATGTATACCCAGGCGTTTGTTAGACATTGGGATTCATGTGAGTACTAGAAAAGAGAAAACAAAGACAATCCGAGATGAATGGAAACTAATTTCAAGCAGATATCACACCTCAAAAAAACAGCATTTGGTACACAACAATGACCTCTAGCGGTGACAAACCAGGATATACTTTGGGTGAACCAATCAATGCTATCAAAAACGATACAGGACTCGAATCTCCAGTGCCACCTTTCCCTGATTCAAGCCAGTATGTGCTCTTATTTCTTCACGCTCGTGTCAAGAGTCAAGACTAACTTTCTCCAGGTACGATATCGGAAAGAATGGTCTTGTCTTTATCGCTAAGGACCCTAAACTCGGCCAAGCAACGACTGTAAAATCTGACGTCTACTATCTCCCATTAAAGACTTTCAAAGAATCTCCACCAACTCCCCAAATTATCACTACACAGGGTCTCGATGGAGCTTCCACCGGGCCAGTTTTCGCACCAGATGGAGTTTCGCTAGTCTTTATGAGGATGAAGGATCCTGCTTACGAGTCTGATAAAAACCGTGTCATCTTAGTAGCAGATATCACCAAAGCTGCATCTGGTGAGGAGTTTTACGCAACACCAGATGGAAAGGGAGGCTGGGATCGTAGTCCTTTTATAGCGACCTGGAGCGTCGACGGAAAATCTTTGTACCTCGCCGCCGACGACATTGGTCGCGTTCGTCTATTCAGCGTCGCCGCGGACCCCAAAGCTAAGGACCTTCCTCAGATCATCTTTGCAGAAGGCTTCGTTGCCAGCGCTTATCCTGTGACCGACGGACGAATCCTCGTCTCAAGCGAAAGCCTCCTCGATAACTCTATCTACTCGTGGGTTGACCCAGCAACTTCAGCGAGCAAGAATGCTACTGAGGGAGTCATGGTTCTTGATGCAAATCTGAAGTATGGCGCTGAGTGGGGATTGAGCAAGGATCAGGTCTCCGAGTTCTGGTATAAGGGCGATGGTGATTATCAGGTTCATTCTTGGGTTGTTAGACCTTCGTTTTATAAGGAAGGGCAGAAGTATCCGCTACTATTTTATGTCCATGGGGGGCCACAGTCAGCTAATACTGATTGGTGGTCTTACAGATGGGTAAGTTCACCTCCATATAATTCGCTTGTCTCAATTAGAGATGAGAGAAGAAGTCATCTCCCACCTCACTTTCCAAACCACTTAAGGAAACAAAACTAACACCTCTCCAGAACATGGTCGTCTACGCTGAACAAGGTTACATAGTCGTAGCACCTAATCCCACGGGCTCTGTTGGCTTTGGCCAGTCCTTCACAGACGCTGTGCAAAACCAATGGGGCGGCAGGCCCTACAAAGACCTCGAACTCGCAATGACCCACGTCGAAACCAATATGCCCGAAATCGACGCCACTAACGCTGTCCAAGTCGGCTTCTCGTACGGCGGCTTCATGACCTACTGGATCGCGGGACAACCCCTGGGCAAGAAATTCAAAGCGCAGCTCGCAGCAGATGGACAATTCAACATCGTATCGCAATATGGTTCAGATGAGATATGGTATTACCAACACGATTTTAACGGCACGCTTTGGGACAACTATGATAACTACGATCGATGGAATCCTGCTAAGTTCACTAAGGAGTGGATGACGCCCATGTTGATTGTCCATAGTGATTTGGACTTCCGCGTTCCGGTGACCGACGGCTTGGCTGCGTTTAATGTGCTCCAGAGTAAGGGTATTCCGAGCAAGTTCCTCAATTTCCCCGACGAGAACCATAATATTGTCAACGCGGAGAACTCGTTGATCTTTCACAAGACTATGTTTGATTGGCTTAATAGCTATGTCGGGTTACCGAGATATAGTAATGAGGGGGATGCCGCGTATAGAGCTACATTGCAGAATGGACCGTGGATTTTAGGGGGAAGTGGAAAATAAGTTTACGAGAGTGGACGTGGTGATGGAGACGAATTGGGTATTTATAAGATATCTTTATGAGCAATGAATATATGTTGTGCCAGGTTGATGATAACATGGTTCCTTTCTACCAAGCTGGACCTAACGAAGGCCCCCAGTCATTTGGAGGACACCTGCTTTCCTCAGGTGCCAATTGATCGCGCAGTTAGGATAAAAAGAGAGTTAGAACTTTCAGACGAATAAACATAGACCTAGATAGTGGATGATATAGTAAGTGATAAGTGAATAATAAAGTATAAGTAGTGAATAGGAGTCGTCAATAGTGAATAAGAGACGGTCAATGGTGATTAGTGAATGATAATCATTATATAGTGAATTGTATAGTAAAAGATAGTAAATGGTAAATGGTAAAGGGTGAATAGTGAAAGGTGAATAGTAAGTAATAAATAGTGAACAATATAAAGAAAACAGTAAATAGTGAATGAATAGTAAAGGGTAGATAGTGAATGGTGGATAATAATAAAAGTAGTGAATAGTATATATAAAACAGTGAATAGTAATTGGGGGAGAGTGAATAATAAATAATAATAGTGAATAACTTGAGAATGGTAGTAGATATTCAATAGTAAATGAAATATAGAAAAGAGTGAATATTGAATAGTGAATAGAGAATGATATTGGGTGAATTGTGATTGGTGAATGGTGAGCTTATACAATACTACTTACAGTAATTCTTCTCTTAAAATCTTATAATACCAAGTATAGTAAAACCTTGTTATTGTCAACCTCTTGACTTGGGGATTAGAGCCTCAGGTATCAAGTTACGCCATAGGTCTTCATAAAGCTACTGGCAGTGGCATTCAAAATGACGACCCATTCGTAAAAAACACGATCAAAATCTGGTGGGTCTTGTCAAGAAGGCACAACGCACAGACGGTCGTCCCTTTCACTGCAAATGGACGACTAGTCATCTCCCTCTATCATCTAATCACCCTGGAACAATTCTCAATGTCCAATTGTTCAATGTTAAGCCAGCCTAAAGACCTCATACGAAACTATCAAGATTTCCAAGTGTCGTCTAAGACCAGAAACTATGCTCTCATTGAAAAAAGGGGCAAATATGTCCAAAGCACTTAGCGAGCAACTCTAGGGTCTTGATTGGCCAGATTGCGCCTGTATGTATTGAGTGGGCCATGGCTCATAAACATTCCATATTTTCTTGGAAATTCGATGCATTCACTTATGATGCTTTGCTTACAGCTAATATTCCACTATCCTCCTTACTGTCCTTTGTAAACCCACCATACGTACCCGTAGGGCTAGCTAGCCATGTGACCGTGTAAGGGCCAAGGGACAGGGACGTCACAACAACAACATCAACCCGTCTATCATTTGATTATATTCATATAATATCATTCAAGTCTTTCAGCGATCCAAGCGCTTGCGATTTCGTCATTGCGTCCGCAGGGTTATTATTGGTTTAACGACAAGTCAAAGAGAATGGTACAATAATCTAGTATTGTATTCGTCTTGTCGTCTAAGTAGCTGGCTACAGGTCCCTTAATATATACCCGTGGACCACGTCAGGTGGTCTCCCCCGTTTGTAAGCATATATATATATAGCCAGCCTGCGCCAGGAGATAAGGAGATTCTTTTCCATCGAGTGTAAGAAACCTCGTGACTCGCTGATATTCTTCTCAAATCAATGCGATTCATCATGTCGCAGTTACTCTCTAGAAACCGACCTACGGGACGTGCTGATGAGAAGACGAGAAAATAAAGCTTGCGTTAAAGTCGAGAATACGGCTCGCAATTCGATTAGAACGGCAGGAGTATGCGGTGTAGGTTCGTCTAATTCGATTAGAACGGCAGGAAGGAGAGGAATGGTGGGATGAGCTACAAAAGCTCCGTGGTAATCGCGGAGGGAATTCAGCCGCGGGAGACCTTTCTCAGATTTCCACTTACTTCAACTCGGGACCTAGTTGGCCGGAGTCTTCTTTTCAACAAGGTCCGTCATAATGACAGGCAATGTTGATTGACTACTGTGTGTGACTAAGGGCTACCAACTCCACCTCCACTTCCAATTCAGGAGGTGGAGGCAGAGTAGGTAGCCCCCAGTCTTCCACTTCTTTTCGATTTCGACGTAGGCATGCGTAATCCGTGATTCTGAACGAATGCTCGAGGGACTGATTTAGATATCAATGCCCGAAATCGCCTCTACCTTGACTCTACAGCCAATTGAGAGATTTGCTGGTCTTATCGATGCTGCAATCATCTTCTCCGACATTCTAGTTATTCCTCAGGCATATCGCAACACTGGCAGCTCTTTTAAAAGTAGCTAAGTGCTTGCGATTGTAAAAGAAGCGAAAAGAGAATCGGAAACAGTATACCTAAAAAGGTAAAAACAAAACAATTGTAAAACACGTAAAAACACACAAAAAGTAAACTATGAACCCATGCCCCCTTGACCTTGGCCGTTCCCTCTGCTTTCTTGGTGCGTTCCACCCACTCATTGGCTTGATACCGGATCTTATTAGTCTCGATGAGTTCCTTCAGTGCGCTGTTACACTTGGATTTAGTTATCGCATCGGCAGGGTTGTCCTTGCCTTGTATCTAGAGGATATTGTCTATCTCCTTACGTTCGAAGGCCTTGTATAATAATAGTAGGTCTACTATTAATCGCTTTTCCTTGGTTGTGCTAAGCTTTGTGACACAATCGTAAAGAGACTTTGAATCTATATAGGCGTCGAGTGTTACTTACGACGTTAGTATGTTGTTAATTGTAGATTTAACTCGATATAGTATTGTCACGGAAATGTCACGCGTCGCAGAGACCAAGTGTGGTTCACTCCACTTGCTCTCTACGCACGCGTGACATTTCCGTGACAATACTATATCGAAGCTGTTGCTTAGAGCGTATAGTTCCGAGGCTAGTACGCTTCTCGTAACCCTCTTACACTTTAACGAGTTCTAGTAGATGATATTAGCGTTGTTGTAGACGTCGACTAGTACTAAGATATAGCCGAGTTAAGAGGTTAGGTCTCGTAAGTTTACGAAGGCTCTGTCTGTAAACAGTATTCGGCGAAGTGGCGTACCGTCGTCAAGCTTACATTCCGTCAGTAAGCTTGACGACGGTAGGCCTCTTCGCCTAATACTGTTTATAGACGGAGCCTTTGTAAGGAGATAAGGTATATCGTAATAGTTATCCTTCCCTTTAATCCGACCTTAGTAAAGTGATCGATATCTTTGGACTCACATCTGTCTCGTATGGTATGGTATGATATTACTTTTACGTCTACCAAATCAACCTGAATTTGCCGAGTAGTAGTAGTAGTAGTATTTTTACGCCGGACGACGCACCAGATCAAGCTGGATTTCCTGAGACCTCCCGAAGGGTATAGATGATGATGATGATGATAGTACTTTGCGCCAGGCGGATTCCTAGCGAAAGCCAGGTCTCCTGTGACCTCCCGAAGGGTATAGGGGCGTGCTAAGCTACGGAATTATATACAACATCCCGCTGAGATTAGCAACCCTTTGAGCGCACCACGGACACAACAACATCGGGCAGCTCAAGAAGGAGCCACCCTACCTCTGGTCCGGAGCAGAATATACTCCTTTATTCCAATGGGACAATAATATGGTTCTTCTAAGTGGCAGGATGAAATTTCCCCTATAGTCGTCTGCCTTATATCTATTTCGAGATTTCATTGTGGTTTCGTGATTGCAAGAGAAGTCCGAAACCGAGGTTTGGGCGTTCCTTCCACGGGATTTCTTCCGTGATATTCGGAGAAATGGTGTTGTTTGGAAGGATTTGTGACATGGGGAAGAAGCTTCGAGGATGGAGGTTGGGTCGTGTGGTTTGCGACCTGGCTTGCGGATTGATTGTATTATCGGAGCATCTGCGTAGGTGTTAGAATCATCCCACTTCCAACATCACAAAAAAGTAAACCGTACCAATCCTGAAGTCATCTCACGACAAAACTCCACATCTATCCTCTCAAGTTTCCAGTCTTGTTCTCCCCAATAGCTCCACCAACCTATTTCCATATTAGCTATGATCAGAAAGAATGACAGAATTTTCTCACCTCTCTGCCTTTGACATGGGCGAGCATGGACCCATACCCTTTAGCAAACGCATGCGAATGCGACCAAGTATGTGGTTGAAAAGAGAAGAGAAACCGAAGAAGGGAGGGGATCGGGACCTAGAGTCACATCAAAGCGGGGTTCGCTCATAAAATTTCCCGGCCAATGAGGGGGATTCTTTGTATCCACATGTGAAAGTTAGTAATCCAAGGGATACCTTGTCCTCAAGTACGACAACACCACAACACTGATACGATGCTTCGTGCAATCATTCTTTCCGGAAATGACGTTGCGGTCCAATTCTTTATTACAATAATAGTACAAATTCTCACTGAGGCTTTCTGTTGGTTTGACTACAAGTCAAAGAGAATGGTACAATAATCTGGTAATATCATATTCGTCTTGTCTTCTAAGTAGCTGGCTACAGGTCTCCTAATATACCCGTGGACCACGTCAGGTGGCCTCCCCCTGTTGTAAGCATATATGTAGCAGACGTCAGCTTATGCTACCAAGCAAGGAAATGCAACGCCAGGAGATAAGGAGATAAGGCATATCGCAACACTTTCAAAGTTAACAAACATTGAGCTAACCAGAGTTGGTGCGTGCAAAGGGAAACCTCAGTGAGCGGCTACCAATTCTCGTACTACATCAATGAATGGGCCATGGCTATATGATATATGACCATGCTTCTCTGGTGCCACTTAGGCTAAAAGCGTAACACGAACTATGCGAAGTATCTACCTATCTCTCAAGCTGGTGTTCATTCCATTTGAGGGACAATAACTTCCGTATAACCAGCCATCGTGCCGTCTTCCAGAAACAGATTTTCCTATCGGCTTTCTATGCGTTTCTCCGCTTCTTGGTGCTCCCGTAAATCATCTGGCTTACATGAGTACCGTGATATGAGGAATATGGGTAATTCTTTTAACCGGACTTCTGGTCTTACTGTGTATTGCGTTTCTTTCAATTTGTTCTTATTCATCGACAAATTCCCATCACTGTCAACCGATAGACAGGAAGGCTCAATAAATTCTAGGTGAAAAAACAGGATGGGGAAATTACTGAGACGAAGAAGAAATATATACCGGTATCTCATGTCTATGTCAGAATAAATCATGTGTCCAGAATCAAGACACGATCCCATGCCCAATAATGGTTCCTCAGGCTCGTAGTTAAGTTTGTGTCGAGTACCGCGATAGTCACATACGCTTTTCCAGTTTTCCAAAGACGAGAAGATCTAAAAACCCGCAAAGAACAACAACTATTTATCGCATCCTAAAAAACATGGACTTTATCTTGCTCTTGATTCCCTCACTTTCTGCTATATCACCTCGTGGAAATCGATCTGCGAAAACCCAAAAACCCCACCTCCTGGTGAACAAGATAAGTGGCAGACTTAGCACGCTATTTGTTTTCTGGGTCATCAATGATACTTTGTTTATTTTCGAGCTATAAATTGGTTAAATATTTTAAGTATTCAAATACTTTAAGAAAAGAAAATTAATTAAGATTATACTCATTTAAACTATTTCCTTTTATTTTATTATTATATCAATCTTTCTAAAAGAAAAAAGACATTCTGAAACACTTATTAGATTCCTTATTATTTCAATATCTATCAAAGGTCTTTTGGTTATTATAATTAGTTTAAGAATTAGGGTAAAGTAACTGTTTTACTAGAAGTTAGTATAAGATAGAGATGTAATTTGATAAGGCTTTAATTGACTACGCCAAGCCTGCCACCTATCTTGTCCACGGGGAGCCAGCCTGCGCCAGGAGCTAAGGAGATAAGGCATATAGCCTGCGCAAGGAGATAAGGCATATCGCAACGCAACACTTTCCAATTCGGGTGAAGGGGAAGGAGGAAAAGGGGGGCGGGGGGCGGAACGCAGTTGGGTGTTGTGGTGGGGAGTAGTTTTGTTTTGGTATTTCTTGGGGTGTAGAGTTTAGATGGCTCTACGTATCCTAATTAACCGACCTAATTTGTTCCAAGACCTATACCACGACCACCCTTATTTACTACACTTTTTATATAGTAACACCAACTAAAATTGTCTATTCTATTCCTCTATAATGCCTTGAGCCCTTAACGATCGCATCTCAGCAATTAATAAATATATATATATATAAAAGTGGTGGTGTTGCCGATTTTTGGTGGGGTGTGGCACGGAACAAATTAGGTCAATTAATCCGGATACGTAGAGGATGGGAAGGGAAGGGGGAATGGGGAGGAGAGAGAAGGGTGGATGGGATGGGGGAGGAGGATGGTGGAGATGAGTGACTCGCTGACGAAGGTCTATTCTATTCTATGAAAAACCCCAGTATCTAATGTATGCTCACCCGCTAGCTCACAATTTACAACCACAACCTAATCTACCTCCCACCCTCTACCAACTCATGCCCACAAAACAAAGAAAGAATCACTGATCCAACCCATCCAACTCAACTAACCTCATAACCGCATCCACAACCTCACTCCCCCCCATCTCCAAACCCGGTTCATCAATCTTCCTCGCCAAAACATCATCCAACATCCCTCGAAGTCTACTAACAAGCACTCCAATCCTCGCCCACCCACGCAATCTCAACCATCCATCAACCACCAGTCCCCTACCAAGAGTATCCAACGTCAACGGTCCACCAAATAGCAGCGCTGTATACGCATTAAACGGCGTCAACTCCCTAATAAAGACTTTACTCGTAGCCATCTTATTAAAGTAACTCATATAAACACTATGTCCAGGGAAGGTCTTGGCATCAAACACCGTCGAAGAAGGGTGGATGAAAACCCGATCGTTCTCTTGGTTAAAGTATTTTATCGTCTTAGCTTCGGGATCTAGCTCTACAGCCCCAGAGACGGATGGCGCGAATTTCTTATCCGGGAAATCGATGCGTACGAGTTGGGGATTAAAGGCGCCGGCGCAGAGGGAGCGGAGAAGGGTGGTACTTTGATTGTTTTTGTTCAAAGAGGGTGGCAAATGATGAGAAGGGATGAATGACAGTTCGCGAAGGGAGGTCATGTATTGGGTTCTGTTGGAGGAGATGTCGTTTAGGGTTTGATAGGAGAGGAAGTTTTCAGTGCACCAGTTGCGGATTTCGCCTTGGCGGATGCTGGGGAATTGTTAGGAATAGCAAACTATTTGAGGGGAAGTAAACGTACCTTCTATTGCTGACCATCTCATCCCACTGCTCATATGCCTTGAGATCTCCAATCAAATCACCTTGATTCTTAGCAAACTTCGCTCGAGCAGCTTTTGCTTCGTCTCTCTTTTCCTGTGGTGATACAAATGGGGATTTGACTGTGAGGATAGCTGCAATTGTAACGCATGCATCCAAACAACCAAACATAGCTCCATAGACCATTAGCTTACCACATCGGAGATCCGCGGGTATCATGGACAGATGTCGACCCAGAGCAGTAAGATCATCTCCATCCAAAGCACCCATCCTGCCCAACAAATCCATAGCACCATCAACAGCCAGACTTTCAGGAGGAGTCAAGGCACTTGCCAAGAAATCCGCTACCTCCTTGATACCCATAGCACGTACAGAAAGACAAAGTTGCTCCAATGGAACTCTTCTGATCTCCGGTTCTGGTCGCTCCATCATCTTCGACATTTCGGCGTTTCTTGTATAAAGTTTGTAACATTTTCCGGCTTGAACTCTTCCAGCTCTTCCTCGCCTCTGTTTACATGCTGCACGAGAAGCCCATACTTCTTCAAGTTTGCGCATGTTGTTCTGAGGATCGTAGCTTGTTTCCTTTACACGTCCAGTATCAATAACAGCAACGATATCATCGATAGTGATAGATGTCTCAGCAACGTTAGTAGCAACAATGACCTTTCGTTTTCCATGAGGGGCGTGAGGAAATACTCGTCGCTGTTCGGAAGACTGTAAGGATGCGTGCAGTGGTAGCGCGTGAAGATTTGGTATTGATCTGAGTGCGTCAAGGGTCCGACTAATCTCCATCAAACCTGGCATAAAGATCAGAATTCCGCCGTGTTGCTTCAAGTGAGTAAGATCCGCGTCAATTTCCTTGACCGTCTGCGTAATGAGCTCGTAATTGATCCTCATACCAATACTTTGAATAGCTGCAGCGATATCTGGATCCATTCCTGATGTTTCGGCGTCTTCCTCATTATGTTTCCCAAATCGTCCAGCATTGAAACCAGTCATTCGGATAACATCGTCGAGGTAATAATCCTCAACGGGATATGTTCTTCCACTAATTTCGACCCTCCCAACCTTTCCATTACTCTTGAAGTAGTCCTCAAAAACACCAGCATCAAGCGTAGCACTCATCAAGATGAGCTTCAAGTCTTTCCTCTTTCTCAAAACGTCTCTTAACAATACCAAAAGAAAGTCCGTATCTAAACTGCGTTCGTGAACTTCATCAATGATAACGTGACTAACATCCGCCAAGCTGGCAACCACATCTTCACTACTTCCTCCCGAAGTTTGAAGTCTTCTGAGAAGTACACCGGTTGTGACGAATGTAATTTTGGTATTTGGTGTGACTTTAGATTCGCCACGGATGATATATCCAACTTCTTGTCCAACAGTAGCACAACGTTCGTCACTCACACGATCGGCCAATCCAAGAGCTGAAATCCTTCTAGGTTGGGTACAACTAAACATGAAAGTTAGATTATAACTAAAATGATCAGGACTTGACTTACATGATTTTTATGGAATCTCCCAAGGCTCTCTGATACAAATCATCCAGAATGAATTGTGCAGACTGGGTGGATTTACCTGAACCCGTTTCTCCAGATATGATAGTCACCTGATGAGCCTCAACAGTATCAATTATGATCTCTCGCATCTCCCAAGCAGGCAGTGATCTTCGTTCTTGAATTCTAGACTGCAACTTGGGGTCCGTTTGTCGTCTAGTCCAGTCCTCCTTGCTTCTGGGATTAGGAGACCAATTGATCGGCCGAGGATGGCGAGAAATCTTCTGTCGCTTTCTTTGGATCGGTCGAACCTCACTAGTAGTAGAGGCAGCAGCAGAAATGTCTCGAAGTCTTCCTGGTCGCTCAATGATACTGTACAAATTCTGTTCCACCCAATCCACCAAGAAATATAACATTTGCTCGCCAAGAAGGTTATCAGCAGCGTGGTTGAGAGCTTGCTTCATGACACTGAGACGGATATAAGATGGAAGAGCAACATGTACTGATAGAACAGGAAGCTTTTGGGGATATTCGGGAGTTCTTCGAAATTGTAATATAGGTTGGACTTCGGTGTTGCGACCTCGATTTGAGGGCTTGATAGTAATCCTACAAACATCCTTTGATGGACGAGAGTATTGATCACCGCAAACTGCCTGTAAGCTGACGAGTTCTTCCTCCCAGATTGCTTCAGAACTTTCTTTGGCCTCTTCTGCAGCCCAAGATTCCGACTCATCTGCAACAACATCCGGGTCTTGTCCACTGGATAGAAGAATCTTCTGTAAAGATTCGGCAGCGGTGGCTTCATCACCGCTTACATCGAAGATATGTTTGCTCAAGTCCAGAGAATATCCAGCTTCTGCTAAACGTTTTATTGCCCCTTCTCTCTTCAAATCACTGCTACCCATACTAATACCAGCTGTATAGCCTTCAGGTAAGGCCCATCTAGGAAGATCATCCTCGGGAACATGGATAAGTAACCATTCTAAAGTCTCCTCTCGGTCTTTGCACTCTTCCACAGCTTCTTGAACGTGGCTCTCGCGGAATTCCAGTTTTGTAAATTCATTGACAATTGAATGTTTCTGAAATTGAGACATACGTACATCATGAGGATTCCAAATTGCATGCGTCCGAATCAAATTTTCGATATTCGTCCGCGCTCGCTTCCCCATTTCGATTTTTGGAATGCGAGTCCAACCTCTATGAATGTTATGAGAGCCAGAACCTGCACCTCCCGGTCCACCACTACGAAGAGCCAGACCCACGCCGCCAGGTCCCCCAGGAGTATTTTGCGCTTTCTCCTTTGCCTTATCTCTTTCCACCCGTCGTTTTTCCATCAGAGCCTTGGCTTCCTCCCGCTCTCGTAGTGCTGCAAATGGATCGGCCTCATATTGCCAGGCGCGACCATCTTTGATGTCTTCCTTTTTCAGAACCTCGAATTCCCCTTTCCATAGATCTCGATAGTCGGGAGGAAGCATCATGTGTATATTTCGCATACTACAAACACGGAAAAGTCCATACGTGGCAGCAAAATGTCTCGCCTCGAGAGCGGTGGGTTTCGAGGCAAGATGCTTATGGCTCGGGGGTAATTTGAACGGCGCAAGCTGCACAAATTCTTGTGTTTTCGGGTTTTTGGCTTTCAGGATTACCATCGACGAATACCCTTCCGGGGTTTTGAACTGGTAGTAGAGATATCAGTATTGACACCAATGAGATATTTCAAGGTAAACATACCATCGTGTATTCCGGCTTCTCCCATTTCTGCTTCTGGCAATGCTCTGATAACATGTTTACAGGCAGCTTACCTGTCCAAGACGCCCCTCCGATTATCTTCTTCACATCAGGTCGCTTTGGTGCTTCACCAGCCAAAGCAGGTCCATCGAGTCCAGAGGGTCCTGCCGTGGCATTCGCAGGTTTCTTTGGCTTGGGATCTTTATCGGAGTTTGAGAATACGATAAAGCTATCATCGCCTGTCGTTGTCGCGGGGGACGGTTTTTTCACCCCTCCACCCCCGCCTGGCTTTCCACCCTTTGACTGTCCTTTCTTGACCATTTTTTTGGTTGTCTACAAGGTCTGATAGGGCACCGATTAATTGTATGTAGTCGAAGGATGCTTTGTCGCCGAGGCGAATGGGAAGGCGTTGTTTGTCCATTTTGAAGGTACCTACCTTGAGGGTGCAACTGCAGTGAATCGCGGAGGCTCAAACGGAAGTCTTTGTGGGGCCAGTCGTCATCCGTGGATTCGCCGATGGGACGTCAAGCTGACGGAGTCCATAAACCTTTGAGTCTTTCAACAAAAAGCCATTCAATAACTTCACCTTACTCGAGTACACTTTTTGAATTGGGTTATAAGACTGTATTGTCTGTATTGTGAGAACACATTATACTTGAAGCATTCAATTGGAGATGAGTTGAACTTGTTCTATAGGCACTTATTTAGAATCCTGTGAGTATATATACATATAAATGTAGATAATGCAAACGAAACCATTCATCGCATATTAATACCCCTCATGTAGTCCCCAATTAGTGACTCTTTACTCATGAACAAGCCAATGCTTACCCCATTCAGGCGCTACATATATAAGAGCTCTCCTTCCTCCCTACCAATCTCATCTCCACCATTCTACAAATCTCACAACCCAACAACCACAACCACTCAACCACAGCAAAACTCTCTCACCATGACCTCTCAATCTCCAGAAGTCTCACAAGGACCTCCTCGCTCACCCCAAAATCCTAAAGAACAGGAAAATACAGAAAATAAAGTATCCTCACCTTCCCTCCCTCAAGTCAACGCATGTAAGACCACCCTCACCCACCCCTTCACAAGCCCAACCAACTAACAAACCACCAAGTCACCAAACTAATGGCTCCAAAAAGAAAATCAACACCACCACCCTCACCTCCCCACAAAAAAGTCACCTTCACAGGGCGCGGCGAGCTAGGAGCATACATAGCCTCCCCCACCACCTACCCCCCAACCCGGGTAATCTCCCACACCCCCTCCTTCGTAAGCATCCACGACAAGTATCCCAAATCCAGCGTCCACGCACTTCTCCTGCCTCGCTCACAGGAACACACAAAGATGCATCCATTTGATGCATTCAACGACCCCGACTTCCTAGCAGCATGTAAAGCCGAAGCAGAAGTGTTGAAACATGGTGTTGCTCTTGAATTGCGACGTTTATATGGGAAAGAGTCTGTGAGTGATAGACCGATGGAAGAGATTCTTAGCGGGGAGAAGGAGTTAGAAAATGGTGAGATGCCTAAGGGTAGGGATTGGGAAAAAGATGTGATGGTGGGGATTCATGCTGTTCCTTCTATGGAGCATTTGCATATTCATGTTTTGAGTGTTGATCGTTATTCGGAGATGATGAATAGGAGGAAGCATTATAATAGTTTCAACACACCTTTCTTTGTACGGTTAGAGGAGTTCCCGTTGAAGGAGGGGGATGAGAGGAGGAGGGCGGGGACGTTGAATGGGTTCTTAAAGGGGGATTTAAAGTGTTGGCGTTGTGGGATGAATTTTGGAAATAGATTTGCGGGGCTGAAGGAACATTTGGAGGTGGAGTTTGAGGAGTGGAAGAGGGAGTGAGGGGTCTAAATTTCACGTCATTATCAGGTCAGTTGACGAACTTTAAGGCTTAGATATCAAGAGTTGAGATTCTACTCTTCTATACTCACTCTTATAGCTACTCTCATTGCCTAGGCGTCATGATTTACGCCAAGTGTAATCTCTATCATTTCCGTCCCCCACCTCCCCTTCCCCCAAGTATACCTTAATGAGATCTATGAAAGAAACAATCACATCTCCAAGCCTAAGACCCAACAAGCGCTCTCCTCCTTGAGTTGCAAGTTCCCGCTCAGTACTATAAAACAGAAGTAGCTTGCATCTCCTAAGTTTGGAATGGCCCAAAGAGAACTAGAGTCATACAACCTCATCTATAGAGATTTAAGTGGTGATCTAAGTTCTCTATAGAAAAAGCATTTCGTAATAACATTTCCTATTCCTGACTTCTAAAAATAAATAGTACGAAACGGATATAGGCTGATCAAGTATAGAATTATAAACTTTTAATATTTAGTATTTAACTTGTCACTTAAACCGATTTTACTAGCTATAGAGTCTATTGATCCTTACTGTCGTACCCTTACTGTCGCGTATCTTTACTATTACTATCCTTACTATTAGCTATCTTTACTATCGCGTATCCTTACTATTAGCTATCATTACTGTTGGCTATCCTCACTGTCGCATCCTTACTATTGTAGTGATTAAAGAAGGAAAGGGGCCTAGGAAGGATAGGAAATTAGGTAGGAGTGGGAGGAGTGACGTAGTAGTCTAGCGGATTTAGGAAAGGGCGGATCAAGCATGGAGTTACAAACTTCTTAATATTTAATTATAAATCAGTTACTTATACTTTTTTTACTATAGAGAGCTGGTTGTATATCCTCACTGTCGCGGCCCCTTAGTATCGCACCCTCACTGTCGCCTATCCTCACTGTTAGCTATCCTCACTATCGCGCCATGTCCGTTCCGTACTTATCATTTTATATGTGTTACCGCCCTTCAAATCTTTACGAGCAATAATATTCAATATTCGACCATAAGTTTGCCAGAAATAAAGAGAAACAATAAGAGCTTTTTATGAAAATGCGAATTTATCTATTAAAGATTGATACTGAGTATAAAGTCTTTTCGCTGCTAATTCCGCTCTGCATGCTATCACTTTTTGGAGTTCTAAGAATCAGGTATTAGAAGGCGTGGCTTTGCTCGAGTACTACAGTACCACCCCCGTACATACCCCTCACCCCTTGGTCGGCTACCTGCAGCACGCCCACGATACCACAGAAGAATTTAGCATTACCCCATCCTAAATCTATGAATTCTATCAGTACAACCAAGAGTGTTGGGCCCTAAGGGGTAAGTTGATAAGCTAAAGGGCAGTGTTGTGTGAACTTAAAAGGATTATCGCTTATGACTAGGCTTTCAACTCTCAGTTCTGTAAGGTTGGCAACCAATTGTGAGAGGGTTCTTCAGGGAGAATTAATACATAAATTTGCTCCCCATTTCGTTTTCATCAGGTGGTGCTTGTCGGTTCTTTGATACAGTGTACTTATTTTCCTTGAGGTCTAGTGTGCAAAAAAGGGAACACGCACACACGCAGGCAAACGTGCCCGCCCACCCCACCCCACAGTTATCATATTCTACATTTGAAGATGCATGTCATAGAACCGCTTTCTTTTGCTTTTATCTTAGAGTAACAGGCGTTTCTATTATACCCGTGGGAGGGTTTCAAATCTACATAAAAGGAAATCTCTCGCTGTGTCGTTTGCCATATGTAGTATGCAGGTATGCCTAATGACAGGTCAACCTATCAACCCATCGAAAGAAAAATGCATCAAAGAATCATAGAAAGAGATGGCAGATCATTGTATTTCGTTTGTATATATTCTTCTTCTTCTTCTGGCACAGAGCCTTCCTACCCATCAATTACCATCCTTCAAATTACCTTCCTCCAATCCACAAAATCATGCTACATCCAACAGTAATCACTGTGGCCTTCGCCTTGGCTGTTGCACTAATTATCAAATACATCAGCAAAACACCTGCAAGTCATTCTACGCGTCCTCGACATCTACGCAATAGCACCCAATGTCGGGAAATACTCAAAACATCCACTGTAGAACAGCGAGCACCGCCAAATCAAAGACTCGTCACAGCGTTTGGGATAAACAATGCTTTTACGACCTTCGAAGTGGCATACGCCAAATTTTTCGTCGCTCGTTCGAAAGCCCTTTTAGTGACTTCGAGCTCGGACTGGAAAACCCTCGAGCAATTCGCATCTGACCGAGCGAAACAGCTCGCTGTTGATAAACTCCAAACCTCAAACCCTTTCCGTTTGTTACCAGTGGTCCAGACATTCGTATTCCAAGTTGTGATACGCAAATTCTTTCCCTATGTCTCAATGCCGTCTGATGAGGATGTGGGATTCGTGACGTCTCGAATTAATTCCCTCTGGATTGCATCGAAGGAGATTGCGCGAGATGTTGGACAGTTGGTAAAGCAGAAGGAGGAATTACACGGAAGACTCAAGTCGATGTTTGGAAGCAGCGAATGGCAGTCAGATAAAGATAATCCATTAAACACCATCCTCCCAGCATACGAAACATTGTGGCGTGTAGTCCTGCGGATATACCTCGAAGTTCGATTTCTCTCCTCTCCACAGCAAGCCCACGAATACATAGCACAACTCGAACTCTTCTTAGCCGAGCCCACAAAAGCGAAATTTGAAGAGAAGACACAGACATCAGATGGGATGCTTGTCTCTGTCAAAAGCATTGTGGCGGAGGGACTTCGTCTTTATCCACCGACGAGACGGATCTATAGGGAGATAAAAGGGGAGCAAGTTGCAGTCGACATCGAATATCTCCATCGTGATGCGACGGAATGGGGTGCAGATGCTATGAAATTCATACCTGGTCGCTGGAAATCTCTTAGCAACGCTCAAGCGATTAAGAGAGGCTATATGCCATTTGGCGCAGTATGTTTTGAGTGTCCAGCGAAGCCTCAATTTGGGCCGTTTATAATTGGCATCCTGGTTGGGGTCATGGTGACGGATTTTGGGGATCGATTTGAGTTGATTGGTGGCGATGATTTGCAGCAGCCACTTGAAAATGGAAGAGACGCGTACAGTGAGCTTGAACTGCAAAAGAAAAGTTGAATTCCTTGCTAGGGGTGCTGTTATTAGACTGGGGGCATGCATTTAATGCTGATGGTAGACCTTTTCCCGTTGGGTTTTTACTGGTACCATAGCTATTCTTCACGAATAGAACATTCCGGCCTCATGGTAACCAAGCTAGATATTCAGAAATAATCACTTTATTGGTCTCAAAATACCAATCAATTATTTTCATAATCTATCCTGGGTTACCATAGTTAACTTTGAGTTATCAGCTAAAAAGGACAGAATAATAAGGAATCTTGTCATCTTTATCTTTTGCTGAAGGAGTGCTTAAACTATTACTGATTACTATGCGCTTACCAATTTCATGCCTCGCTTAATTAGCAGCAGAAGCCGCAGAGTATGTTGGGATCTCAAAGCAAATTAGCCCTTCTCGCCATTTTCTACATGATCTGCCGCAATCTTCAGATATGCCATACTGTAGACAGAGAGCATTTTAGAGTATTGTATCTGTTAATCTCATGACTATTTAGAACAACTATAGATGGGAGAAGTGCAGAAAGCACCAGCTTAAATACAGTTGAAAACTCTGGCCCAAGGCCCTTGTTTGGTAGCCTCGCTCACTTCATAAGATTGGATTTCTCAGGCGGTAGTAGAGAAATGTAAAGTGAGGTATTAGGGAAGTGAAAGAGTAATAAAGTAGTGGAGTAAAGAAGTGAAGAGGCGAAGAAGTGAAGAAGTAAAGTAATATTATAGATCAAGGAAGTAGTAGTATAAGAAAGTAACGAAGTGAGGAAGAGAGAAAGTGACGAATTAGGGTGATAAGAAGTGATAACCGAAACATAGTGTAATAGAGTATATTATTAGCAGCTTGCTCTTTATCTTTACTCTAGGGTGGTGAAGTGAGAGAATAGAGAAGTGAGGATGTGAGAAAGTAAAAAAGTAGTAGAGTAAAAAAGTGAGGGAGTAAAGAAGGAGGAAGTAAGAATATACCAACAAGGACTCTAAGGGAACTCAAATCTCGCTCTTATTAATGTCTTACTAAACATTCTAAATACTTATAGGATAATTAGTAGAGTACCACAAATAAGAACTTTAGGGGTAGTAGCTTAATAGGTTCTTTTGATTCTTAAATTAAGAAGAAACCAATCTATAGAGTACCTGGGTAAGTACTATATACATCTCTCATACTATAATTTCATAAACTTTTCATCACCACCCAATTTTCTCTTAAAATGCCCCTTAGAACTCGTAAAACTCCTGTACTACACATTCAAGTGAGGACATTCAAAAAGTGATGACAGGCAAGAGGTGAGGATATGAAAGAAGTGAAGACAGGCGAGAAGTGAAGAAATGCGAGAAGTGAAGAAATACGAGAAGATTGGCGAGTAGTGAATAAAGTTTATGTGGTGAATGGTTAATGATCAATGATCATTCACTATTAGGTCATAGTGAACTGAGAGTAGTGAATGGTTTATACAGAATGTGTTGCGATATATTCACGTGTTTACTCACGTGATATCTAGGCTATATATATAGCCTGGATTCCACGTAGTAGACACAACATCTACGATTATTTAGCATACCAATTTGTATGCTTGTTGTTCACCCTTTGGCACCCGATATGCCCTTACTATTATCCCTTCCAAGTTATACCAACAGAATGATGAATGAAGAATGATATACTATATATAGAAAACAGTGAATAAAATTAGTGACTAGTGAATAGCACGTATTGTATAGTGAATGGGCATGGAAGACTGTGGAGAATAAATGGTGATTGGTCAATAGTAAAGAGTGAACGGTAAAGGATAATAGTGAATAGTAAATGATAAGTAGTGAATGATACATAGAAAGCAGTGAATAAGAAATTGTAACTGGTAAATAGTGAATGGCTATAGCAGATAGTGAATGCTATATAGAAAACAGTGAATATCAATTGGTGATTAGTAAAGAGTGAATAGCAAATAGCAAATGGTAAATACCTAGGTAGTGAATATATGTAGTGAATCAATTGAACGGTATGTTTGTGGTATAGCTTAACAATAGGTAAAGATGTACATTCTTCTCTGAAATCTAGCTTGCTAGCTAGTTTATATAGTCGTTAAACGTCTCCTCTACCTACTTGAGTTTACCAAAAGCTTTCTATATACACCGTCAAGTTCCTAATAACTATAGAATTTTAGAAGGCCGCTTGTATATAAGATTTGTACTCTTTTTTCAACATTTCTTATCCTTACCCTAGAGCAGGTGTCTCTCGCTACATCTTTCCTCGCTTAATCACGATAAGCGAGAACACCCAACCCTTTTCTGTGTGCATTGAGCTCTTGAAAGCGGTTTCCTTAGTTACGGAATAAACATGATTGGAAATAAAGGAATTTGTATTTGATCAAACCCATACAACTGGATGAGTAAATTTAAATGGGTTCAGTGAAAGGAAGTTTTACTAATCCTTCTACTTCTTCCCAGTCAACAATATCTTGGCAAGGGTAATACCTAACATATTCTAGTAGGACAAGAGCTCTTGCACTTACTTTTGTGTCAAAGTCTTGCTACGAAATTTCGTTCGAAGATATCATGTCTTTAATACTGATAGTTGATTGTTAATTTCTCTTCCTAGCAGTATCTTATTCTTCCGTAAGCTTGCTTTGTTTGCCTATTCACATACATATCAAGTAGTAGCACAGGCATTGTTCAATAGAACCCGATATCCTACCGATATTAGTGAATATAAACGATTCCAATTACTTTCCTACATGAACTTCCGTAGAATAAGATGCCCCGCCCCCAGAATCGCAACCAGAACCAAACTCGATTTTCCTACAAGCACAGAACTTTTAATATATCACGTAGCCCGAGTTGGCCAGTAACAAACCACCGAAAGGTGATTACCAATCTCCGATACCCAAAACAACAGTATCGATCAGATGACCCGCAACTATGGTTCGTCAGCTCGTCAAGCACCAAAGTACAAGAACTCGGTAAGTATGCACTCTTCAGAAGTTCTAGGTGAGACGAAACAACGTAACTTCGCGCCCGAGTACTGGATACAATCGTGGCTTGGCTGTCAGATCTTGATGTAGTTCGGATTTGACATCCATCTACACAATCTCTCTAAGGCTGAATGGCACAAGTATGATCCGGCTCGTGGCTTTCATATACTAAAAGTTACTACTTAGCGAAGCCATCAGCCCCACAATCCTTCGTATAAAAACAACCAATAGTAATCCTTTCTCTTCACGGGAACTAAATAACTGACTAAAGCAGACTACAAAAATCCACCATTCACCCACACCACGGAATATTTCCATACTCTGCTCGTAATTTAGCGTAACGTTCGAGCATCCTGTTCCGTCGAAACCTCGCTACACCAAAAGATACGACATCCGAGCGCCCACGTTTTCTCGTGGCTTTCTTTTTTTCAAAACACTTGCAGCTTTGGCTTTCCATTCTAACCCTTTAGCACAATTAGTCCCGTGTGACGTACGAAATGAAAAAAAAACGACTAACCAATGTCCCATAAGCCTCATTCAAGCCTTCCCCAAAGAACCAACCAACACCCCGTCGCATACTACCAACGGAATCCCCCTTCCCTCCCTCTAGCGTAACGTTCGAGCATCCAAAATTCCCATCAAAATAAACCTCCTCTAAACTCCTACTGTAAGGAAACCTGCATCTGAGCGTCCACGTTTTCTCGTGGCATTTTTCAAACACTTATGTATGGTCTTGGCGCACGACTCTAGTTTGATTTTCTTTTGCAGTAGTTCCCCGTACGGTACACTGGTTTAGTCTGGTACTGTACTTTGATATCTGTATGAGAAGGGATCGGACATCTACCAGTACAGTAACGAGCTACGGCATCACTGTCAATGCATTGACGAGGCGACGAACCGGTACCATAGACTAGACGAGCTCGCGGCAGCGCACATACCAACTCATTGCCGAGCTGCCCAATCAGCATTTACGAGAGAGTATGGTGGCTTCAGATGATGTCTGTTATCCGAGTTGCTCGTCGACAAAACCCAGTTGATTAATTTTGGTCAAGGAGATGTCCCAGTGCGGGGGGTTAGTTGAAGCTTAGTCTTCTCCCAGCCCTCGAGTGATCTAGTCTCACGAGAGACTTGTCTGCTTGTCTGTTTGCCTAAAGAAAGTACCCAGTAGACGTGTTAGTTGAAGTCTAATCGGCTGTGTTGAGATACGCTTAGGCGTCTGGCGCCGTCTAACTCGTACCTGCAGTGTTTTGACAAGAGAACGAATCAAAGACAAGGCTGGATAGTACGACGATGATATTCCTGCTTCAGACGACCGTTCCTTTTCTCTTCTCTACACGTTTTCTTGTAAGTCATGCATTCAATTTGACTAATAATTATGCAATTCCTACTATAGTTCCCACTCTCAACACGTTTTATGAAAGCTACGCTTGCTCTTAACCTGGTTGTTAAGTAGTTCCAGCCATGACGGTTATGGCGTTTTGTTATGCCTACCGGTATTTGACGAGGAGACGAATAGTAGAATACTAGATGATATTTGGGATGATTTTTAACCTTTTTTCCTCCCAACACGTTTGTCTGGAACCTTCGCTTTGAATTTTACTGGTGGTTACGGAAGGTCTAGTGTACACGTCTCTTTTGGAAGTTACTTTACGCTCGTTTGTTGGTTTCTCTAGCTGTGACGTTTAGGGCTTCTTGTACCGCACAGTAAGCTACTACGCTACTAAGCGATGCGGTCATTGCTCTACACACATCTAGCTTGGAACAATATTGGCCTGTAGTATTGTACTGTAAGATCCTCAAACAACTAAATCGCGTACGATTGGTACTTGAGCCTTTGGGATGATCCCAACTTGTTCTATGGGATTTCCATAGATTTCCATGGGAATTTCCATTGAAAACACGTACCAGCAAGCGAGGAATTCTAAACACCAATCAACTACCAATCCGTTTAGCGTCCGTGTGCGCCTTATCAGAATCCAAGTGAGGGACTAGAGCGCTCTAATTGGTCAATAACTGACTTGATGTCCAAGTTGGAAAATTACATAGCAGTACTAATAAATAATTGCAGTACAAGTGCTGAACTACTGTACCAGTAAAATATTTCCAAACTAAGCGCGACAAATTTGATTACTTTATACCAGTAATGTCACAAAAAGAATAAACAACTACTACTAGGGTATTGAACTTATCGCATCTCTCTCTCCCATGAGATGAAATATTTCTGCAGTACATAGTTCATCTCAGGTACTCTCTTGCACAAAACAACTTACTCGTACAGTACATCCAGAATCAGTACCCCTTCAATCATTCCCCCCTTCCCATAATCATCATCAAGCCCAATCCCACCACAACACCCCCTCCATCCCTCCACCCCTCCACCATCCTGACAGCAAAACTCTCTCTCACTTCCCTCCCCATCCCCATCCCCATTCCCATCCTCACCCACCATCACCATGAACACAAACCCTCACAAACCCTCAAAGGTCGCACGCCCCCAAAAACCCTGTGTATGACCCCCTCCAGCCCATCCCCGTACCAAAACCCTATAATTTACGAGCTATAATATCTCATTCGCCACATCGTATATGCATCCCTTTTTCCCTTCCGTCCCCGTCGCACTCCTGTGTGTCCGTCCGCGAAGACTTATTTTCAGCCTTTTGGGGAAGTACCTCGAGAGTACGTACTACGTACAAATCTGGGAACTTGGATTGTTTTGCGAGGCAAGCTATGCATGTTAGCTAGGGGATCACATGTCATTTGAGGCTTTGGGGGTGTCGGAATCGTCCGGGGGAGAGGGCGGGGAGGGGAGGCGTTTTGTCTGTGTGGTTTTGTGGGGGATGCGCACCAGGTAGGGAAGAAAAGTGAAGAAAAGTGAAGAAAGTGAAGAAAAGTGAAGAAAGTGAAGAAAGTGAAGAAAGTGAAGAAAGTGAACTGAATCAAGTTAAGAAAGTGAATTGATCTTCTTAGTCTATCCTAATTTGTCATGATAGCAAGTACTCCGTAAAATATGAAAAAAGAAAAGAAAGGAAAGGAAAAAGCTAGCTAGCGTTAATTAGAACCCTTAAAACGAAACGAAACGAAACAGAATTACTCCTACTCCTACACCCAGAAAGAAATATTCTCGATTTCTTTTTTCTCTCTTTTCATTGAATACGAATATACGGAACCTTGTCATTCCACAATTCCCAATTCCTTAACCCAAATCCTCTCCATACAAGAAACAAGCATCACCTAGCCTAGCTCCTAGGTATCTATCTAATAAGTCAAGTCCCTAGGTCGGTGCCTATATATCATAAAAAACGAAAAGGAAATAAAATCTCCGCGGGAATCGGGATCTTCAGAAATTCTCCGAGGCTGTTGAAATGAATGAATGAAAATGACGTGTATATTAATACGAGTAGTCCGTGCGTCTTCCTACAAGCGAGAGCGCCGTAGGAAGACGATGCTCTAGAGAGAGAATCGGAGGAGAAGGAATAAACTGACACTGATGATAATTTGATTACCAATTTCTCTCTCCCCCCCCCCCTTTCTTTCTTTTTCTTTTCTTTTGAAAATGGAAATGGAAATGGTGGTATCAAGTACAAGTAAGGTGAAGGAGACAGCAAAAAAAAAATACGTCATCACAGCCTCTACCTCCCTCCACAAAGCCACAAAACAAAGCCACGAAAAGCCACGACGAACCCCATCAATTATTTCATGAACCATCTATTCATTCATCCATCCATCCATTCCCTCCAATCCATTCCCCTCCAATCCAATCCATTCCCTCCCTCCAAAATAATTCACCCCAAACCCACACTCATTCACATACTGCCCTGCCCAACCCATATCCCATTCCATACCATACCATTCCCTACCGTACGTACCACTGAATCATACAGTAGTAAGTAACCTTACATTAACACAAAGTAAGTAAGTAAACATCAGATCAGACTACCTCCCATCCTAACTCTCCGAAAAATCAAATTCTCTTAAGAATAACCATTTAAACATTTAAGTTAATCATCACTAAAAAAACAAAGACCACATACTGACCAAGTGTCCATTCCAATGAATCACGGAAACTATCTTGAACCTCGTATACAGTAGAAAAAGTAAAGTAAGTACTAAACAGACATCTGAAGAACATCAGACCAGACCAGACTACCGATATCCCATTTCAACATCCACGTTAAGAAGCACTAAAAACAAAGACCACATACTGACCAGGTGTCCATTCCAATGAATCACGAAAACTATCTTGAACCTCGTATAGAGAAAGTAAACTGTACTTGTACAGTAAGGGAATAATCTTGAACCTCGTATACAGTAGAAAAAGTAAACTGTACTTGTACTGTACAGTAAGGGAATAATCTGATCCAATCTGAAGAACATCAGACTGACTACCTACGCTTTACCTCAACTCAACTCCTTACAACGAGGATTTCCTAACACCACCCCCTGTCCCCTACCCCCTACCCCCCAAAAGAAAAAAGACAAACCGAGAGGACGAACGAAGGAAAAAAAAGTAAACAAACTCTCTAGTCTGATATTTATCTATTGTATGAGTAATAGTCCCCCATGAATAATTCATTTTTTACTTGGTGACTGGGTACTAGGAATCGTAAGTGAGTGAAGCACCAACCAACAACCACCAACCATCAACCAATATCCCAACGATGAGTGCAAGTAAGTGTAAGTGTAAGTGTAAGTGTAAGTGTAAGATACCACAGTACAGTACAAGAATTATAATATCTTACACTCACCCACTCACTCACTCACTCACTCACTCATTACCCCCAAAAAACAACATATTCATGATCCCCTCAAAGAACAAAAGGAAGGGTACAAAGTACCCGAACCAAACCAACCAATCCAACCAATCGCAACTCACCCACGAACGCCTCATGCGCCCTGCCCTACCTTTCCAAGTCCCATCTGAAACAATAGAATACCTCAGCAGACCACAACCACAGGACCCTATGACAGAACGACAAGCAAGCTACGAACAAGCAAGCAACGAACAAGCAAACAACGAACAAGCAAGAAGGTAAGCAAACAAACAATAAAGGAAAAAAAGAATACCCGAGGAAAAAAAGAATACCGTATCACATGCCCCACATCCCTTCTCTACAACTTGTTCGTTCCCTGGTTTCCGGAACAATTATCAACATAGTGTTATAGTATCTGCTTCTGCGTTTCCGCGCGCCTCAGACCCCCCATGGACGTTTAGTGTGAGTATTACTGTCGTGTCAGTTCATTGGCGATAGGGCGAGCCATCCCAATCAGACGAAGTTTGCGATGACTCCCTCCAATCTGACACCACACCCACCCACATCGTATGTCAAGGTCGGGTCTGGTCGGGAAATTCCCATTCCCACACAGATAAAATCCAAGAAGGGAACCTACAATGTCAGTGTCAAGTTCCGTACAAGTACTGAGCCACGAGCTGCTAAATACTGGTAGTTTAGGGAGCTGTGCTGTCTGGTGACTCTGCGTCCTAGTACTTAGCTCCAAAAAGGCGCGGTAAAAAGGACGGCCGTCCCGCACGTTTGACGCCACAGAAATCCACCCCCAAACCCCATCCACATAGTGTATGTAGTCTGTAGATCCCTCTGTTAAAAATACAAATACAAATACGAGGTACGAGTACAATCCACGCTACCGCTTTCCCACCAATACGGTAGAGCACGGATACGGGTGTGGAATATCTGTATCAAGCCAAGATGACGATGGGTATCGATTACATGACGTAGCCTAACGAATGGCTTTTATTCGGTTCGATTTTGTTTTGTGATATGTAGTCATGCGGCGGAACTCTTTCGATTCAATGGAGAAGAAATGTTAATATCGGACTGGATTGCGAAGAAGGTTGGGTTTGCGAAGGTTGCGTTGTGTTGGGTTGTGCCTGCCTTGGATGGGTATTCTTCGCTTCTTTCTCCTTGGGGGGTAGACGATGTATGATGATCGCTGCGTACTGCGTACGGATGAGGGTTGTGAGTGCGTTTGTCATTAGTAATTAGTGTCCCGTGATTAGTTCCAAGCCAGGATAGGACAGATCTGGATAGGATGGATCTGTTTTGTTCGAGTACTGTAGGTTCGTAGTCTAGGATAGGATAAGATGAAGCATTGTTCTCGAGGTTCGTAGTCTTCAGGATAGAATAGGATAGGATGGCTTGGATTTCCTCAACGCATTAAACCGAAACGTCGGGATCGGTGGCCATCCAGGTTAGGGTTCATGAATTAGTTCAGACAAAATAAAGAACGAACCAAAAAAGGAGTCGAAAGTTGAGGGGAAAAGAAATGCGATCGTTTGCCGCAAAAATCCCTTCCCAACGATCCAGGTACTCGTAGTCTGAACCAAAGAAGAAAGAAATTAAAATTCACGCAGTAGTAAGTGCCGTACCTCGTAGCAAAAAAGTAACCAAGTAGACGCACAGATAAGGTTTCCGCCGTTGAACCTCCAAGAATCGTAAATCGTAAATGTAGGTACCCAGCACCCATCACCCAGCCAAGTACCATTCCGTCGTCTTGGGGCTTCGGATGCACATTGGACGAACCTTTCCGTTCAGCCTGGGCAGGCATGGAGGAATGCTTTTTCTTCTGGGCAATCTGGGTTGTTTTTCGTGGCCTGAAAATTGACGATTCGTGTATCTCAATGTAGAAATGCTTGCTAGGAAAAAGAACCAGACCGGTGATGGGGCCGATGTTCGGATTGGGTGACTAGGAGACGATGGTGGTTATGCCGTGTACTCGAGTAGGGAGGGATTTGTGTTACTTGGGTCTCCCACCGAGCGACAGGGGCCTAGACGAGTCTTTAGCGACCACGCTGGGAGGTGCTGGCCTATTGACAGTGTTGAGAGAACAGGACTAAATCCTTATGGGAAGTCGAGAAGGACCAAATATGATTTTAGAAATTCAATTGCGATCTGAACTTCCTGTTTGCTCTTTAGTAAAGAACCAACTCCACTTCTTACCCTGCTGCAGTGCTGCAGTGTTGCTTCGTCGTGCTCCATTCTCTAAGTTCTTGCCTCGAACAATGAAGGGAGGGAGGCATTAGATCATTCACGTCCACCATCTTTCCCAATCATGCTCAGCCGTCCACTATCGCTACGTATCCCCTATCCGCCCGAGTCCCTGGGGCCTTCTGAACTCGAAACCAATATACTGATATGCAGAAGGCGTTTCCCGGGACGAGCCCGCGGGTGGGCTGTCCTGGAGTCCACGTGTGATTATCTCCGTCGGACGAATCACAGGAATTCCAGAAGAAGGGAGAGTTGGTGAGACCGTGAGGGGGGGTGTGCTACCTAGCGATTTTGCTCGTTGCTCGTTCCGGCAAGTGGGAATCTGATGTTCGTCCAGTTTTTCCCAGTATCCGTTTCAATGGACCAGCAGACCAGCCACTTGCGGAGCGTACCGTCTGGACTACTGCAGCTGCATTCCACTGCACTATACTCGAGTACTACTGTCGAGTGCGGAAACTAAGTCAATTGCTGTGCTGTGCTGTCGATTGCCGTCTTCCACTGAGCTGGTACGAGCATGCAGACTACGCACGCAGGCACGCTACTCAAGGACCAAGGACGCACGCTACGCCATTCTGCTGCTATCGGTACCAAGTTTCCCAGCACTCTGGTAGTACACCGGAACGGACCTCTCCTGGCTCTGCTCTGCTCTCCAGACTCCAGCGGCGGACCAGGACGACGCATCGGTGGCCAGTCGCAACAGCTGGGTGTGAATACTCTGGCATACAGTCAGGAAACCTCTTGGCATGGTCCTTGTCTCTGATTTCAAGTGACGGTGCAGCCCTGTCATAGATGGTTATGGTCTTCCGACTTCAGGAGAGAGAGACTTTGACTGACGTGAGAGAATATACGATTGGCGTGAGGCCTCGATATTCGATTGGCGTGAGAGAGGCATGCGCAGAGACTCCAGAGCAGCATCGGAACTCTCTGCTATCAAATGCCAAGACTCTGCATCTGCTTTCTGCATCCCATTCCATGCCCTGAGCAGCCTTGACCCATCGATCTTGATCCCAACAACCTCGGCCACTGCAGTGCGGGTACGGGTGTTGGACTGCACAGTGCACTGATGATGTGGACAGTGCAGTGGACAGATGAAGGCAAAACAGGCTATGGGTGGTAGGCCAGCCCTGTAAGCCGGGGAAACCTTCAGCAGACTCACAGGGGGAGGGGGGGAGGAGAGAGGCGAGAGTACTCGAGTAGGGAGGAGAGTAGAGAGAAAGAGAGAGATGAGCAGAGAGAACCTTTAGGAGAGAGAACCTTTAGGAGAGAGAACCTTTAGCAGAGAACCTTCAAGCTCCAAGCATAGGATCACCAGCATAGGCATCACCAGCATCACCAGCATAGGCATCGCCAGCATACCAGCATACCAGCATACCAGCATACCAGCATCCACTGGAGACTAAGTGCGAGTACCTGTACGGAACACCAGCACCAGCCAGGAACTCGAAAGTCTAGTGTGTAGTAGTGTACTCTGTATAGGCTCTTGCAGGCTCTTGCAGGCACTTACAGGTACTTGGGCAGTTACTTAGTGCCCAGTGCATGTCAGTGATGCTTGTGGAGACTGGGAGTGCAGTGGTCAAGCACTGAGGCACCGAGGCACCACCCACCAGTGCTGGTTCTTGGCTCAGGCTGGTGCAGGAATCAGCAAAATGGATGCAGGATGTGCCTGTGTGACCCACCGCTCTTGCCTTTAATGGTCTTCCCCCCCCCACCAGGTCCCACTATCCCCCGCTGGACCCACTCCTGCACCTCTCAACCAGTCGCATCTCTTCAATTTCATGGCCGTTCCATGCCACCAAGGTCGCTCGCGAGCATTCCCAAACTCAGCAACGCATCAAATGGAAATTGATGGATGCAACTGTAGCAAGCACCACCCAGTCCAATTCTCCGCCAGCAAAACATACTAAGGCTAAGACATGCTAGAGTTCCTAGACTACCCAGACTACCCAGACTACCCAGACAACCTAGAGTCCAAAAAAGCCTCGACAAGATGATTATAAGGGACACACCGTTTCCAGGCCTTTCGGGGGAGTAAGTGCGAATGATGAGAAGAGTTCCTTCCTCTTGCGAAGTCCCCTTATGCAACCGAGACCACCTTTGTCAAAACAAAACAACCAGTCCTCCGTACCTTCCCTTCGTACCCAAAATACCATACCATACCGAACACGCCGAACTCATCCCTCTTTCCTCCTCCACCGCCCCATGTTGACCGTTTCGTAAGATTTTGTTGACCCTGTTTCGACAACCCACACCTTGCCTCTTCAAGAACTCTCTCCCTTGGTGCTTTGGACAATAAGCAACTTGTGGAACCTCAAAAACTTCCCGCCAGTCCACCACTTAACCAACTATTGTCTCTCTTCTCGGCCTCTCTTTTTTTTAAGAACGGCTCATCCACAAATTTCCTTTTTTCTTTCCTTTCTTTTTCTATATATTTTCCGTGCTACAAGTTGATCCGCCCCCCGCCGACCGAGCGGTCGGATCGATGACGGTTATAAAGAGAGCTACAGTGTATGACCAGAGGGAAAGGAGACTCAGAATGGAGACATTATTGAGGAACACCACCTGTAGCAAAGGTCACACACATCCACCATGGAACACCACAGGCGTTCTGCGCATTGAGAAATGTGAATCAATATGTGGATTTTGCCAGAAGGAGACCAAGACCGCGGCGAATCTCCGAAAGGTAACATTCCCCCCCCATGGTTCCAATTTAATGACGGCTAAGCTAATCCTACTCTTCTATAAAAGCACGTCGCTATCCACATCAAGAATGAAAGACTTAACTTAACCATTGCCGAGGGTTCTAGTGGCCGTGGCAGACTGTGTGTTGGAACCTTGCCCTTTACTCCCAGTACTACTGCTAATTGTCAGTAGCGAAATGCCCCAATCATTCGAACGAGAGTCTTCCTCGGGATCACGACTGTCCTACTTTTCCGATGAGACTGACGCCAGTTCATCGGCAAGAAGGAGTAATAGTGGTCTAGCAAGAGCTCGTTCAAATCAAGGATCATCCGCAGATCCATTTTCCCCTTCAGCGGTTTTGATGTCGATGCACCAACCCCATTCGCACTCTGGCATTTCAAGATCATATCCATCCTCTTCAACGTCCACACCAACTACTCAAGGCCTCGCAGGTTCCCAGCACCAACCAGCCTATACCTACCCTTACACTACCCCAACATCCATCTCCCAAATCCCCCAACCCTCCCCCCAAGTCTACTCTGCCCTTGAAGCACACTATCCAAGTCCAGAGAAAGACCTCTTTCGTGTCTTGCGCGAGCACAATATCAGCACTAAAACCGCCTGGACCGTGATCCCGGCCTCGGAAGGAACTCGCGTCCTCGAATTATGTAAATCGCTCTCAGTCGCGCAAGAAGTTCGGGGCTCATCACTGGCGAATACCCCAGTACCATGCTACCATCGCGAGACTCTGTACGATGAGGAGTGGCAGGCGCATATGAGGGATGTGCATGGAGTTTTCTTCCTCTGGCCCGAGACGTGGATGAAGCGCATTGAAGTCGTGGATCTGGAGCCTTACGGAGGAGACATTGGGGGGATCAACAATCTGATGATGGAGTGAGTATGAGAGTTGGCTGTTGAACTGGATTTCTTTTCATCCATTCCAAGACTGTGTGAAATCAGTCCCATGTCTATTCTGCCTTCGATCGGATCTGGACTTCCTTTTGGGTTGGGCTTCAAAGGATTGGGTTGGGCTTGAAAAAAGAATGTTCCATGTTTCACGAATCCAAGACAAACCGCGGAGTGCTTTGGGCCGAGGAGAAGAGAAAAGAGGGCGAGGCGACCTGCGAGTGGGAAAAGAAGCTTTCGAAGCGTTGCAATCGACAGGGTAATGTACCTGGTTCTGTACCTGGTTTACCGTTGGAGGGATCCACTCTGGATCCACCGTCATCTTTTCTCCGTCCAAGGATGTACAGGCCAAGCATGTCCGAGCCCATCGAGAATCATCAGGCCAAGGGATCATTCGAAATTCAATTTCGACTACTCCTCCGACTTGGGATTGCTTTTTTTGTTTACTTGGTACCAACTTTTATCAATACAAGGATGGATCGATCCTTTGGTCGTGTTTGCATGGATGGTGTCGTTGGATGTTGGGTTCGTCTGGATTGTCGCCTTGGATGGGACGTACAGATCTGGAGATGGAGTAACGTTGCTGTGTGAAGATGAGGGATGGAGTGAGGGCGCTTATCATCTCGCTTAAGACTCAAGGACGTCATGGACAAAGGAAAAGGGGTCGGTGGAGATAAATTCACTGGACTTAATATCGATGGAGGGTATATCAGTAGCCCTCGGCCCATCCAAGGGCGCACAACAAAATTGGGAAACATACGGAGTAATGCTTGCCGAGAAGATGATTTCCCAGAGTCATCTGAATAGAGGAATATGGATGGGATAGAGGAGTTTTTGAATAGAGAAAGGGTTGGGGTTGGGGAAAAGAAAAGAAAAGAAATCAATAGAAAGAAAGAAAGACCCTTCTTGTGTTGTGTTGTGTTATACTACCTTTACCTACTTGAGTAATAATATATTATTTTTGATACATATTTTGATATCTGATGTTTGGTCTACACGATGTATATACAACCTTCGACACTTGTCATACGATTCCCGGATTCTAAGGTTCCATTCTAAGGTGGATGGAATATTCTCAAGGCAAGGCTCTTGGATTTAGAATGGAATGGAAGATTCTAAGACGTGAGTGAGGCTTTTGAATTTGGAATTTGGGGGGTGGATAATTGGAATTTATATATATAGATTTACTATGACTATGACTAATAAGAGGGCGAGTGAATAGTGAATGATAAGGAACGGTAGTGAATGGTGAATAATAGGTAACGGTAGTGAATGATAAGTAATGGTAGTGAATGGTAGGAAGGAGGAGTAATAGTGAATACTAAATTGTAATTGTAATTGATACTTGTGAATAGTACGTAGTACTGAACACCAGTGAATGTGGAAGGGAAGAAGGAGGGGTTGTAGAGTGAATGGTAAGAAGGAGGAGGTAATAGTGAGATAGTGATAATGATGGTAAATAGTGAATGATTAGTTGTAATTGATACTCAAGATACTTGTGAATACCTAGTAAATAACACCAGTGGAAGGGAATGGGAAAGGGAAGAAGGAGGGGGGGTTAGGGGGAGGGGGGGTTATAGTGAATCAATATAAGGATAATGAATAGTGAATAGCCTACTAACTGCTGTTAATAAGGAGTATCTGGTTTTCACGGCAGGGCTCAATTTCAATTTGGTATACCCGCTCCGCCCCCCCCGTAAAGATTTCTGGGAATTTAATCTAGATCGAGTCAACGATTTTCTCATGTCATCGCTAGATCTTGAGCGAACCGAGCCTGGATCTTGAGCTTGAGTTTGAGCGAACCGAGTAAGGGTTTAACTTAACTAGAGGACGTAAAAGAAAAGATGTTGTGGGGGGGGGGGAGTTTGAAGGCGTATGGGATGGAGGAGGAAAATGGATGATAGACGGACGACGGACTGGAGGAATGGATTATATTGATTGATGTACTGATGTGAAGTTATTTTGTGGGAAGTGAGTTGGAGATTGATTGATTGATTGATTGTTTCTACACCTAGGTACCCGATTACTTAATTAATTATTGTTATCTCGTATAAATGAGTCTAGTTGTACAGTATTAAAGTGAGGAGTAAAAGAAATTGATTGTTTCCTAGACGTACTTAATTGATTAATTAATTATCGTCATCCATCTCCTAAATAACTCGAAAGACTTTCGTTATCTAATTCACTTCATATATCCTATCCTTTGGAAGAATACCTGTTGGTGTTACGAGAATGCTAGATTCACTTGTTTGTTTGTACAGTACTTTGTCTTGGTCGTATTTAGCTACCTACTCACGTGCTACTGTACTATAGGGGGTTTAGTCACGTGACCTGCAGACGTAGGCTTCTTATTGGTCGAGTGGAGCGGAATAACTATTTTTTAGGTTGGGTGGGAAATTCCAAGGAAGTTGGAATTTTGGAATGGAATGGGGTATTCTAAGAGGGGGGGAGATTGTGAGGGCTCGAGTGAATGTGGTCACGTGTAGGTTTGTTGATTCGCTTAGTAAATGTTGTTATAGATGGAGCTGCCCTAATTGGCCTAATGGGGTATAGCGTGGATTCTTTGTTGTAGACTATAAATAATAGCTAGCTCTAGGACTTTCTTAGAAGGCTCGCGATCAATCTCAACCTTATTCTAGAGTAGTCTTTTGTACGCTCCTAGTGATTCCCTGACAAGATTTAAAGGGGGGAAAGGATACAATTCCAAGTGAGTGCCGAACTTTGGTAAGGAAGGAAGGATCTTGATCTTGTACTCTTACTTACTACCAGGTAGGTAGGACTTTCTTTCTTTCTTTACTTTTCTTTGGGATTTTGGATTGGATTATTATACTAGGTATGTATGTATGTATGTACAGTAAATATAAATTATATTAAAAGATGTATAGATAGATAGATATAGACTCTTATAAAACGCTAAGTTAGTTAAGAATAAACTTATTACCTAGCTAGGTATTATAAAAATGTAGAAATAAAATCGAGATTGAGTCGATTCTCTTCTCTTCTGTTTACTTGAAAGTTGAAAATTATAAGTTATAAGTTAAATGGAATGACTTGGTACCTACGTACTATCGTAATCTAATCTAGGTAATGAATAATTCCTTATGATTGTAAATAGTAAATAGTAAGTGTTGCGATATGCCTTAGGGGGTTTTACAATTGTTTAGTTTTTGCCTATTTAGGCATCCTTTGTTTTCAGTCTCTACTCCCACTTCTTCGCAATCGCAAGCACTTAGCTACTTTTTAAAGAGCTGCCAGTGTTGCGATATGCCACTTCGCTGAAGCTGGCTATACGCCCGCACAGGCTAAGCCTGGCTAAGCCTGGCTACATGCCGGGACAAGCTGGCTACGCATAAGCCTCAAACACCAGCTGTATATAAGCTGACGTATTGCTAATACGATATGCCGCATCTGTTTGGCATCTGTTTGTAAGCGAGGAATCACGTGGCGTGATTCCTAGGTATATAAGGGACCTGTATCTAGCACTTAGCTAGAACTTCAGAAGACAAGACGAATACAATACCAGATTATTGTACCTTTCTCATTGACTTGTAGTCAAACCAACAGTAAGTAACTAGGTAGTATAGTAAAGCTAGGTAGGTTAGGTCAGGGTTATAGAGGGGCAGGTAGGGTAGGAGGGTGTAGGGTAGGGTTAGTTCTAATTCTATCTCTATAATTTATATCTATTAAGATATTTTTTAGTTTCTATTATTATTATCTATATTTATAATAGGTAAAAACGTATAAATAAAATCTCGATTCTATTTCTCTTCTCTTTAATTAAAAATTAAAGATTAAAAATTATAAGCGATAGTAATAACTTAGTACCTACTATCTGTTCTAATCTAATCTAGGTAAGGGTTTCTTATGTTTAAATAACTAGGTAGTGTACTATAGTAAAGCTAGATAGGTTAGGTTGGGTTTATAGAGGGGTGGGGTTGGTTCTATCTCTTTCTTCTCCTACACCTGTAATTATAGTTATGATGATGATTATATGGTTTATATCCGTCGAGATATTGTTATTGATATTGATATTGATATTGATATTGATATTGATATTGATATTGATATTGATATTGATATTGATATTGATATTGATATTGATATTGATATTGATATTGATATTGATATTGATATTGATATTGATGTCTATGTCCATGTATGTCCCCTGGAGGCCTGGTGATAGGTGTGCTAGGTGTGCTAATACTGCTAAGTAAGATCTTACTCTTAAAGGTGTTAGAATAGAATAGATAGGAGGGATGTTGTTTGTTTGGCTATTTGGTTGTGTGGCTGACTGACTGTTTGGCTGACTGGCTGGCTGTCTGGTTGACTGGTTGACTGTGTGGCTGACTGGCTGGCTGTCTGGTTGACTGGTTGACTGTGTGGCTGTTTGGCTGTCTATATGTCTGACTGTTTGGCTGGCTCTCTACCTAACTGTCTACCTGACTGTCTATCTGTCTAACTGTCTAACTGTCTGACTGTCTGACTGTCTAACTGTCTAACTGTCTAACTCTCTAACTGTCTACCTGTCTGACTGTCCAACTGTCTAACTGTCTACCTGTCTGACTGTCTGGTCCTCTACCTACCTGCCTATCTAGTTATTAGTGACCTTAATAGAACATTCTACAAAGCGGTAGTTCGGGGTGGGAGTAGCTAGAGTAGATGCGTCTAATAAGTCGCTGTATACATTTTTTAGTGTGGTTTATATAGTAATTTAATGTTCCGAAGAAAGTCCGCCACACTGAACACTTACTTGAACCAGAGACTTGCTTAAACTAACTAGAAGCGAGAGCGCTGTAGAAAGACGTACTGACTATTATATAGGATATCGTCAAAAAATACGATATCGCATCGTTAATATATTTACAATACGATATCTATCGTCGAGGCCACGATATAGAAACGTTTTCATCGTACCCAAGTCGGAATTGGTTTTAAGATATAGAAATTCACCCCTTCCTACTTAAAAGTTCAATCACTCTACAGAGGTTTGTAATCATAGAGTAAACTACTAAATTACTCTATCATAAAATTTCGGATTTCAGAGACGGAACACAATGACTGACTCAGTCACAGACACTGACACAAAGGTACTGTACAATAACAGCCTCTACGCCTTATGTATTCTAAGTATAGAGTGAACTACTAGGATTGAGTAAATCATACGATTTTAGAGCGAGTACAGTAACTGAGTAAAGCTCTTACGTAGCAGAAGTCACAGTCACTGCCACAAAGGTACTGCTCAATAACAGCCTCTACTTCTTATATATTTCTAGTGTTATCCTTTCTTAAACTCCTTTCCCAACCTCCAACACACACAACTTTTACGAAAGCAAAACTTGTACCATACGATCTTGAGAGTCGCCGAAGAACGAACAGAATATCACAACAATACAGCATCTTTGGGACATAAGACAAATCCTCCTACGATTAAAACCAAAATGCCCGACAGATACCACCAGACATGGAGCGATGAAGAAGATCGAATCTTGCTGCGGGTGGCACAGAATGTTGGTGGCAGATGCGACGAATGCGGCGGACGCTTAGCATATTCTACCATTCCTTTTAAAATGCAGAAGGAGTGGGCGAGGAACCATCCTGGCGAACCGCTCCCCCGAACATATAACGGCAACATGGTACGCGCCCGTCATTTAGTACTTAGGGATACCATTCTTGATCAACCCTTCGCCGGTAACTATACCAATCTTGATCAACCCTTCGCCGGTAACTATACCAATCTTGATCAACCCTTCGCCGATAACTATACCAATCTTTATCAACTCTTCGCCGAGGCTCAAGCGGCAATCGGTCAATCTTCTGTAACTAACGATACCAATCTTGATCAACCCTTCGTCGAGGCTCAAGCGGCAATCGGTCAATCTTCTATAACTAACGATACCAATCTTGATCAACTCTTCGCCAAGGCTCAAGCGGCAATCGGTCAATCTTCTGTAACTAACGATACCAATATTTATCAACCCTTCGTCGAGTTTCAAGCGGCAATCGGTCTGAACTCTGCGGAGTATAAGGCAGCGGAGGACGCGATAAGGATGGCGAAAGTGGGCAAGCCATGCGAGGATTGCGGCAGAGATTTCACTTGTAACTCCGCTTTATTTAAGTTGCAATTCACTTTCCAGAGTTGAAGCCTAACCGTATTGTTGCGACGAGGGATAAAAGTGAATAGGTTCTGGGTGGCATCACGTGATCGGGTCCTGGCGATTCCAGGTTACGCCACCACAAGCTGTACTTAGTCTAGTAGCTAGTCCTTCTCAATTCTACATCTTTTTTCATTACAACAACTAAGGACCTAACAAGTCTTTGCATACTAACAGAAACACGTTGGTTAGAATTCGTCGCAGAATTCAACAATTTAATTTGAAGCGTGAAGGATGAGAAAGAGGGCAAAAACAAATGGGGAAAGATATCCATTCCGTGTTTCTTTCTCGCAGTTTAGGTGGCGGTTGGCGGGCGGGCTTCACAAAGCAGTTCTTACTCTTCAACTTTACAGTATCAATGGCACTCAGATTACTCTTCCATCACCAGGGGAAGCTTGATATATTTTGGGGTTTACGGGTTGTCTGAACTATGGTTCCAGCGAAACTCGGAATGTAACAATGTTCTTTCGAATCCCGCCTGATCTCGCCAAATTTATCACGGAATTACTTGGTACAATGTATTGGGGTTGACAAGGAATGAGAACAAGCCTCTTGGGGGGAGAAAAAAGACGCCGATTTGTGGCATAGGCCACTACACCGAAAAACACGACAGCACTATTCGAAATGTATATAAAAAGCCTACCTAGATAGATTTTAGGAGTGTCGGGACCGCGATAGACAAATGATATATTATTAGACATTTCTTTACTATTTAATTTATACGTGTTGTAATAAAAAGTCATGATTTAGACGTTTTTCTTTAGGTGTAGTGGCCTGTACTATAAATCGGCGTCTTTTTCTCCCCCTAAGAGCAAGTGTACAGGGATAGAACTTTCTTAGTAGCAAAAAACGATAGTAGCCAGGTGCTTCTATATATTGGTATCTTTCGCGTAGATATAGGATATCCTCGTACTTAATAATATTATTTCTCCCTATTATCTAATAACATATAGCATAACATCTAATAACGTAGTGACCTTCAAAGTAAACGAGTGAGATCTTAACTATATCTAACATTACATTGACACTAACACCGTTAAAAGCATATCGTGTTCGCTCCTTTAGCCATGTTTTATTGATCGCATATTTTCTAAGTTCCTCTCTATCCCATAACATTGATAAGTCAATGTGATTTCTCACACCATCGAAGTCAAAATACTTAACTATAGGTAGGTAGAGATGTGCCATCTCTAAATCTGGTATTTATATCACAAATAACTCAACAACGAAAGCTTAAAACCCATGTAAACTTTAGCGCATATGCTTTGCCTAAAGGAAACAATTTATAATCTAGCCATGTTGAATCAGCTCTACTAAAGTACCCGTGGGAAAGTCTGAGCCATTTTGCTAAACTACACCCAAATTCAACGATTTACCTAGTTTTCTATCGCCTTTTACTATATATACTCGTTACAAAATCGTGAAGTCCTCCGACTTTCTTATAATTAAGTACCTTCTTAATAGTCCTATATAAGTTTATTATACTAGAAACATTGTCTTTGTTAGTATATTCTATAATGTTCTAGAGTTATCTATTTTAGTACCGGATTTAGGCCGATTTCCTCATATAGATTTCAAATGCACTGCAAAATCATCAACAACATGAGCCCAATTGCACAAAGCGAAACTCAAAACACAATTCAGATTACGAATCAATCTCTCCATTAATTATCAATTGATCCACTACACAGCTCAAAAGCCAAAGGCAATGCAAACTTCTCTATTACAAAAAGCTTTTTCCCCTCAAAAAACAACACCCTCGCTCTCGCCAAAACACCAAGAAAGTATGACCACCAAGCCAAAACCAAACCAAACAAACCCCAAAAGATCATCATCATCATTAAACAAATTAGATAAAAATAGAACAGAGACACGCCAACGCCAGATCACAAGTGTCCCATCTATCAATATCCAGTCATACCCACCAAAAAGACGCGATCAATCTAAGATTACCACCCATGTACATATATCTCCAACCCAGAGAGGAAATGTATCGGGGAGGATCTAAGTCTAGTTGGCAGGAGCACTCACACCATTAACTCTCATTCCCCTCGCAGCGCGATGACGAGTTAACGCCTCATCCATAGCTTTCGAGCGATCAAATCGATTTTCAACCCAATGATCAGGCAAGATATCAAGATCCACCTTACCAACGGGTCTATGAACACGAGCAGGTGGTGTCCAATGAACATCATGAACGATATGGTTTCCAAAGGCCTGAATATCCACAGCAGCAACCCTCGGACCATTATTAAAGTTGCTTGCAAGGTAGAAGACATAATGGAATTGAATGAAGGAAGTAGTTTCTTGCTCAGAAAGCTTGATTTCCTGCCCTTGAAAGATGATGGTACCCGATGTACCAGGGGGAACGGTGACGTTGAGAGCTTCAACGTGTTGTCCATCGAGGGTGACCATACGAGCGATCGAGACCTCGAATTTCCCAAGTCCATTTGCGAATCCGCCTCGTGCGTGACCAAGCCACTTGGTAAGATGGGGTTCAATGAGCCATGTCTTTCCAAGCGGCGTCAACAATTTGATACCAACAATATGATTGATAAGGAGCACGTTGGGGCCTGTTGACCAACCGTGTGCGTGAGAGCTTCTTGCGGCGGCAGCGTATGCAGGATAGCCAACATATCCATCCATACGGAAACCCTCGTTCAAGGTCGAGTTGGTCATTCCAGGTCCGTCCATCATGTATCCCCACGTTAGCTCAATAAGCTCGACAATTGCGTCGTAATCCCCTACTGCCGCATGACCTTCAAGCTCAAAGTAGCTGGCAAAAGGTGAGATTACATTAGGGAATTCAACAGCTGGCGCGCCGTACTTGGTCCAACGATTGCGAAGGGCTTGAGATATGTTCTTGGCAGTCTCGGGGTCGGTAGCCTTTGCCCACAAGGCGAAACCGTTGCCATCTTGAGGCAAAACCTTGTGCGCACCGTTGCATCCTCGTTCTTCCAGGTTATCTCCGAAGAGATTGTCGCCGGCACAGTAGAGAGAGGCAATTCCTTGACGAAGTCGGTTGTATGTATCTGACCACTTGACTCCTGCAGTTGACGGGTCTGTCTCACCAACCCATTCAGCCAACTTCATACTGACCTCAAGCATTCTCAAAGCAATGGCTGCGGCCTCAATGTGGTGACCAACCATTCCAGGGCGAATCCAATCGAAGTCAGAGGTAACCAGCAAAAGATTATGACCATCAATCTTGCCGATACTGAGATCAACCCCACGTTTATAAGCGGACCACTTCTGCTTAATCCAGTCAAGATCACCACTGTACAAAACATAGACATATGATGCCGTCAAGCCATGCATATGGTAAGTATCGCTGAACTCTTTGCCCGGTCCCATAGGAATGCCAGCGTATGGTAGACCACCATTCTTGTATTGAAGTTTGTATAGAGAGTCCATGGCGTTCTTTCCAGCAAGCATGTCGTAAGTCGTGAGAGCAGTTGTAGAAAGAGAAATGACCAAGTCTCCTGGCCAGACCATGCGATCACGCTTGGCGCCGTCGACTATAACAACATTGCCTTCGGAAATTGTGTAATTCGAATACCATGCACCGGCTTCTGGGTGAGTACCATCAAACACGCTACTGAATTGAATGATTGCACATCCCTCATTGGGCTTGATGGTTTCAAGTTGCATTGTCCAGGCACCTGCGTACCAAATGCGATTTAGAATTGAGGATGAGCTATCGAAGTAGCCATTTAATGCTCGTCCATTTGGCTGCGAAGGAAATGAGGTGCAGTTGACCCATAGAGCCTTCATGGCTACATGTGGCTGCGCCTCTTCCTCTGAGGTGGTTTGGCGTTTCCGAAAAGCTCGTCCCAAGTCATACCAGTTTGGAGAGGGGGTCTTCTTGGCCAAATTTCTCGTACTGGGTGGCTCGTGGTAAAAGTCGTTGCCATCATCTGGTACAGCTGTATCCGGCATGTATATGGTCAAGTACTTGAAGGCTCCTCTATTGTAACCAGGTGGTAGACAATTAATTCCATTATTCTTGATGCGGAGCTTGACAGGGAGATCCAGAGGTCGGATATCGCCAGTTGAATCTGGTGTCTTGCCTACGAAAAAGCTTGACTCAGAATAAGAAAGGATGAGGTAGGGGTTGTCTTGAAAGCTGATGACATCAACGCAGACACTAAATGGTAAATTGTCAGTGCTGTGCTGTACAAGGGATAGTCAAATATCTTTAAGGTGTGATAGTAGAAGCTTACCGGCCAGCAATGTTTTGTGCAAATTCATACGTGACAAGTCCTCCAAGACCAATGCCAAAGCTAACAGCCTTTACTTTTGATCCTCGTTGAGGTGTATGTTCCAATACAGCCTTTGGAGCAGTGACACGTTGTGCTTGAAAAACCTTAGATGGAACGATATATGACTTGTTTGCTGGGGCCAAGATATTCTTTTCCCAAGGTCCAGGAAAAGAAGTGTTTAGGGGGAGATTATTGTAGTCAATCCCAGCGGCAGATGTGAATGCAACACACAGCGCAAGAAGTGCTGTTGTTAACTTCATGGTGACTCTCAACGAGGGGATAGAGCCAGGTGGTGTTTAGTGATATGAGTTTTCAGAAAGAGCAAGAGTTTTGAGTATTGAACGAAAGTGAGTTGCAAACAGTATAGCAAACACAAGAGTGACTGACTCCTTATATGGTGGAGTAAAGGCAAGAAGGCAAGACTCCAAAATGCGGGGTTCGGTGTATATTCCAACCGTCCCCAGATCATCTGGGGATTAGTGAATCTAGAAGACCTTGTTGAAGCCATCGTGATCTTATTGAGTTTGGAGCGAGTCTCCAATTTAATTCGCCAATTGTTGTCTTATAGGGAAGTGTCGGCTCAAGATGTAGTTTCCAGAAATGGATGAATTTAAATATGGGGGAACGTGGAGACTGCGACCCAATGACATGTCTCCACTTTTATGAACCCTGCTCTTTGGCACAGAACCCCCACGACTTCATGCCTTTTCACTCACCAGAATGTTATGAGCTTTTCATGGAAATGAAAATAATGAAATAAGGGAGACTTTAATTATACATTCATTTTCTGAAACAAGAACCTTTGGTAAACTATCTGAACCCACTCTAACTCCTAGAGGCTCATAAATCACCTTCAACCAAATCATGCCACTTTGCTCACCTGTTTTCGCACAACACCACCGATTCAATCCCTATAAAGAGAGTGAATCCCCATGAACTATTGAAACATAAAACCTTCTAAGGACTTTCTTTATGATCCAGAGACTTCTTCTCATCTTACTCCTCCTAGCACAAAGACCAATCATGCCTTCCATCCCCTCCTCCATCTCAGCCGCACAAAAACATGCCATAGTAATTGGCTCAGGTCTCGCTGGCCTTTCCACCGCTTCAGTCCTCATCGCCAATAAAATTCCTGTATTCCTGCTAGAGCGCGCTGCCAAACCAGGTGGGAACTCGATGAAAGCATCCTCAGGGATTAATGGCGCGCCGACGAAGTACCAAGATGGTGTTGATACGACCTTTTACTCGGATACTGTGAAATCCGTTGGGGCTGTGATATCGAGCAAGAGAGACCAGAGAGAGGAATTAATTTCAACCTTGACGAATTCTTCTAGTGGTGCAATCTCTTGGTTAACAGAGGAGAAAGGCATTGATCTTGGTGTCGTTGCACAACTTGGTGGTCATAGTTTTCCCCGTACGCATAGGGGGAGTGGACAAATACCACCTGGGGCCTCAATCATCACAACACTTCTCAAATCATTACAAGAAAACGAGTTATTCCATCTTGCAACATCCTCCATAGTGACGAAAGTCCTAAAGAGCGAGGACGAAATCATTGGCGTGGAATACATAAACAACGACCAAGTGAAAACATTACAAGGCCCCGTTATATTCGCCACCGGAGGATTCGCCGGCGATGCAAAAGGCATGTTATCAAAATACCGTCCCGATCTCACCGGCTACCCCTCAACAAACGATCCTCGTCCCGGGTCGCAGGACTTGCTTACCAGTGTTGGCGCTCAAGTCTTAGACATGGACCTCGTTCAAGTCCATCCAACGAGTTTCGTAGACCCAAAGGATATCTTGAATCCCGTCAAGTTCCTCGCAGCAGAAATGCTCAGAGGAGAAGGAGGGATTCTACTTCGTGATGGGAAAAGATTTATTAATGAGATGGAGACGAGAGAGGTTGTTACAAAGTCAATTACCAGTTTTCCAACTGCGGAATCGGAACCGAGACAGTGGGATATTCAGATTGTTGTTGATGAAGGTGTGTTTGCCCATGCGGCTTCTCATATCGGTTTCTACACTTGGAAAGGTCTTATGCGGAAAACCACTATCTCAGAACTTCATCCCGATGCTGTACTTTCCATTCAAGAATACGCAAATTCAGCAGCTGGAAAAACAACCGATTCTTTCGGACGAAAGGCCTTTGGAAACTGGAAATTGGTCGACGTATCACCCGAATCAATTATTTACGTGGGTAGAGTCACACCAGCAGTACACTTCACAATGGGAGGTGTCATGATAAATCCCCAAAGTCAAGTCTTAGACTCAACAAAACAGCCTATTAAGGGACTTTGGGCGGCGGGAGAAGTGACGGGTGGGATACATGGGGAGAATCGACTGGGTGGTTCTTCGCTTCTTGAGTGTGTTGTCTTTGGACGTGTGGCGGGGGAGCAGGTTGCGAAGTATCTTCTAGGATAGAAAATTTAATTTGGATATCATCGGTGTCGTACTGTATGATTTTCGTTCTAGAGAAAGTTCATTTCTACCAAGGTATCTAGCTATGTATTTGACATCGCACTTCTTATATGTACAGTCAAGACTCCTTACAAGGCTCGCTGTTATGAAGATATCCTTGATTATATCCATTATCACTGTCATCTCAATCTCTCTTGGTAGGATTTTAGTAGATTTAAGAAGATCAGTACACTCTACTTCACCGATATTCTTAGCTTTTACAGGGCATAAGTCATCTTTTAGAATCCAAGGCCGAATACTAAAGTGGTTGGTTGGTCGCAATAAGCTAGACATCGCACTAAGTTAGAGACTAAAACACTAATAGCCAGTTCCCCTCATACTTCGCTATCGCTTGTTAGTCAAATACTTAACAACTTACTGTTATAAGCACGTAATTATCGCTTACAATTTTTTTGTTAATTGTAAGTAGACTCTAGTCTAATACTATAGTAAATCAAATATCGTGTTTTATCTATATAGTTTTGGTCGCCGGGTTAGTGCGACTAGCCACTTTAGCGGTTCGCCTTAGCATTAGAATTCCTTAGAATCTCTTAGAATCTAAAACTTGAAAACCCAATTCGAGAAATTATAAAACCTCTTGATTCATTAGTACAAATCTCACAATAACAATTTATAACTCTTATTTATAAAAAAGAAGTATTTCTATCTACTCGGAGGCCAACTAGTAACATGTCACCTGTGCCAAGGATCTCGCTATTACACTTTTCCTCGTTTAAGTCCTTAGCCACTCCGCCTCCGAACATATCCTTGTAGACAGGTTTGACTGTAGTCTGTAGGACCTTCAGAAGGCGGAAAGTAGCGAAGTCGTGGCAGACCTACTTTAGCAATACCTAAAAACGTGGTACCTTCCAGTTTAGGATAAGAATGCCAACTCGTTTGGGTAAAAACTAGATGGAACTTGGAAACTACTAGATATATTAGCCCTAATCTACCTAACAACAACACCAAGAGTTTCTAATATATTAGACGTAATTATGGAACTGAGTAAGGAGAATCAGATGGGTTGTATGACTATTGCCAAGTGAGTTTGGAGGTATTCCTTTTATGCACTCCGTAGACGAAGAAGTACTTATAACCATCCCTCTTCTTTATGAAATGAAAATCTCATTGGAAAATTGATCCATCACTTCTATAATCTATCAATTGAGCATCTGTACACAATCTCATATTCACATCATCATACAACATCCCAAACCCAAACTGTCACCCTCAAAATGCGTCTCCTCAATCTCATCTCCGTCCTCGCCATCACCACCACCACCATGGCACAAATCTGTGACAAGCCTAATGGATGTGAATTTGAGTGTACAATCTCATTTAAACAATGTACCGATGCCTGCGTTGATCGCGGGGTAAGTTATTAGTCCTATGAGATTTGGAGATACGACAAGATATTGTTGCTATGTAAAGTTTTTCGCTAATACCAATGACAGAGGTTGGCTTTTCACAATTGCGATGAGTTCAATAAGAAGAATGAATGTAGATGCCAGGATGGTTCACATCCACTCCCGGAGCCTGGAAATGGATCCTAGATACGGATTTCTCAGCCGAAGATAGTCATCTTGAATGGAGCTGAGTATCAAGACGGCGGCTGGGTTGTTGGAAGGAGGATGTGTTGAGATATGGCCTTGGGAGGATGAGAATATTCTTGATCTGGTATGGGATTATGCCTATAGATTTTGAGGCACGATAAAAGGACTTCTTAACCACTACCTACTACTCCGATCCTTTTTGTGAAATTGTGAAATTTATAACAAGTTCTCCTCCTAACCAGGACAACAGCAATCTACAGCTTATATGACCATATGGAGGGAAGTATCGAGGTTGTGTGGACCCACAGTAGGATGTTGCCGTTGGTACCTACTTTATCTAAATTCTAAACTGCTAGTAGACCTCCTTGTGTGGGTTTTCTCATCCTGCCCACAGGTCGTTGTTTAAATATCATTTCCAATCAATACACTCGGAGACTCACCAATTCCTCATTCATGTGAATCAAATCCTTGTTGTAACCTGGCAATTCCGTCGCGCTGGCAGCGTATGCGGTATGCGGTATATCTATCCCGCTCGAAGCCAGTATCACCAGTACATGCAAAGCAGTGCCCAGGTGATCTTGTGCTGCTGCCTCCCGGCCGAAGAGCAGTTCTCTCTGCCTGTATCAAAGCACTGAAATCCCTCAGAAGTCTAATCTAGCATCCTATTCAATAGGTATATGACAACTGTCCATCCACGCGTCGCGCTGACCTACAAATCTTACAAAAAAACACCGCCCACTCCTATATTCACTAACCTCCCATTTCGCTATCAACATCCCTACCTCTCAGCTCTCTGACAGCACCAAAAAAGAATTACAAAATTTAAAAACTGCAAAAAAACCTCCGGCCAGGTTCAAATACCAGACGAACTGAGTTTTTGATTTTTTTCTCCAGTGCCGGACCCCTACCCTCGATATTACTTGTCTCGAAACAGTTTGAGTATTTATTAGACACCCTCCTGACTGGGCCAGGCGCCAGAATCCCAGTTTTGATGTTGTTGGGTGTCTTATTTGTATATCTATAGAGATTTCGCTTAAACTGCGGGAGTGGGGGTTGGTCGTGCCGGCAATTGTGTTGATGCCAAATCTCCGTGATCCACTCTGTTGCGTTACCAGGAATGTAATCTCTCGTTTCTGGACGGCTGAAGAACCTTAAGAAAAGGAGTCATAGATGAAGCTGCTAGCTATGTGTCTTGAAGAATTAGACGATTTCCCTTGTTTGTCGGTAAGTTACTGGGGGAGTATACATCATGTGATGGTTCAAGGAGGGATACTCTCATACTCTCAGGTGGAGAAATCCACCCCGCTACACAGCCACAGGTACCAGCCACAACAAAATCAATATGGATAGAGAAGCGCGGACTCAACACTTTCATCATCCCAACACAACAGAAAATCTGGTACTCATCCTCTCTTGTTCATGGAGCCATTGATATCCTAAGAAATAGTATTGTATAGTATATACAGAATTGTAGGTACAATTCGTGGCAAATAGTGTGCCAATGACATCATCGAAGAAGATGGCAAGCATCAAGACATTCGGGATCAACCAGAAGTGACGACAGGAAGTTGAACTCCTGATTGAGTACAGATACATATCCATATAAATTTAACCTTGCTTCAAGGGTTTCATGCGGAATTGGAGTTGATTGTACAACGTCCAGTTCGAAACTCCGCATACTGATATTGGCTGCCTAGCCTTTCCCGAGTCACATCCGCGTCCTCACCATCCTGTTTTTAGGACTTGGATCGCATCACAGAATCAATTCTCAGAAGACGAAAGGAACAACCAGAAAAATAGCATGGCTTCCACAGTGAAGACCCGCGGTAAGTAGAACTATTCCGATGCTTTATCCTGCAGTTATCCTTCTCAAAATATACGAAGACTGACTCTCGTCAACCAGTGATGATCATCTCGGACACGCATAACTACAAATTCGACAACGCACTAAGATTCGGCGGCAGATTCTACCTCCCAACCCCACAATGCGACATCCTCATCCACACAGGCGACCTGACCACAAGAGGCGGCGTGACCGCCTACAAAAATAGCATAGAAATGCTCTCCAAAATCCCTGCCGAACTGAAGCTCGTAATCCCAGGAAATCACGATCTAGATCTCGATCCTGGATGGGGAAAGAATCCTCTTGCCACAATGGAAGCTGCACATAAAGAAAGTCACAAGAAGGCGCTAGACCTATGGAAGGGACCTCTTGCGCAAGAAGCAGGAATCACTTATTTGGAAGAGGGAATGCATACATTTAGTCTTTCAAATAAAGCGAAATTCAGGGTCTACGCGTCCCCTTATCAGCCCGAGTTCTGTGCGTGGGCGTTCCCGTATGAGAGGGGTGAGGATAGATTTAATCCTCCTGGGTTGGAGGCGAAGCGTACGAAGAATATTTCTGTGAATCCGATTCCCAGTTTTCCGGATGTGGATATTGTTATGACGCATGGACCACCGAAGGGGATCCTGGATCACACTGCAGGTCGTTATGGAGATGCGGTGGGTTGTGAGAATCTTCTAAGGGCTTTGGGTAGAGCGAGACCGAAGTTGGCTTGTTTTGGTCATATTCATGAGGCGTATGGGATGAGGTTGGTGGAGTGGAAGAAAGAGGAGAATGAATTTGTGGTTAAGGGGGAGAAGTATTTTGGGAATAAGATCGAGAGACAGGTTGAGCATGAGAATGCTTATCCGGAAATATCTGGTCATGGAACGTGGGATATCAAGCATGGGGAGGAGACGTTGATGGTCAATTCTTCGATTATGAATTTGGATTATCGACCGACCAATTCGCCTTGGATTTTTGATATTGAACTTCCTGCTGCTTAATCTAATAGTGGGCTGATCAACAGAGGGGCAGGATACAGTATCCACTGTATATATAATAAAGCTTGTATAGTTGAATTTCTCCACCACCCACAAGCCTGGTTCAGTGGTTTATGGTGGTTCACTTCTATAGGAATTCCACCTCACCTGATTTGATCTTCTATATAAAGCCACCAGCCCCCGAGATTATAGCTTTTTTACTACCTTTCGATCGCGCTACACAGATTAGTAACTATTCTACATTTCCTATTAGCAATTTTAATTTATTTTTAATCGCCGTAGTATCTCTTTCCCTATACTCGGTAGACAGAAGAGGGGTTCACACTCGGATGACATTCGGGCATTTTCCGGGATGACTGCAACCCAAGGCAAGCAAGATGAGGGTAGAGTAGACCATTAAAGAAAAGCATACCCTCCTGTCGTTAACACAGAATCAAGGTGACGACTGTAACGGATGCGGCGTAGCCTTAAAATCTTTTTTATTACTACTACTTATTAGATGTAAAAGAAGATGGCTAAGAATAATCTCAGCGAACCGCCCCGCCGAATCCGGTATACATTCGGTGGGGCGGTTCTCCGGGATGATTCTTAGCCTCGTTAGCCTACTCCTTTTGCATCTTATAAGCAGTGGTAATAAATTTTAAGGCTGCGCCACATCCGTCACAGTCGTCACCTTGATTTTGTGTCAAACGGTCCACTCCACCCTCATCTTGCTTGCCTTGGGTGGCATTTTCGTTTCCGTGCCTGTGCTTCTGCTTGGAACAGGGATGTATATATTTACCCCACCTGCTTGCTCAACATCTTATCATAACTTCATATCCATCTCTTTTGATACTGAATTGTCTTTGATTTCTCACTTCTCGCCTCCCCGTATTGTGTCAATTGAACTTCTACAAATTAAGAAAAGGGAATAAAGTCATAATGGCGGAAAGAAGACTTGCTACTCTTGATGTAAGACCGTTCTACTACCCCGCAATTCTATCCTGAGCACTGTACTCGTACTCGAGTACTCGGGAGCAACAACAATGGAACAGTAACGAAGAGCTTCCACCCTCAAAAAACACAGTCCTCAATCCTCAAATCCTCCCCGAAATATATAAACCCCAGCTAACCAAACCCCCCAACCAAAAGTCCACAATAGTCTCCAACCTCCCCACAATCTCCCAACATCTCTTCGCCGCAAAAACAGTCCAAAACCTAACCTTCTCCTCGCTCGCCAACTCACTTGGTCGTTCCGAAGTCGCAGTAGCAGCCCTCTTCTACGGACAAGCCACCGCCTCTCCCGAGGACATAACGACTCTCTCCACCCTTTTAAAAATCGACGAAGCAATCCTAAAAAAGGAGTTGGAGCGAGGCTTCCCAAACAGGGGACAAGCGGGTCCTATGCCACCGATCGAACCGTTGATATATAGGTTGTATGAGATTGTGCAGAATTATGGATATGCGTATAAGGCGGTTTTGAATGAGAAGTTTGGGGATGGGATTATGAGTGCGATTTCTTTTAGTACGAAGGTTGAGAAGGAGGTTGATGAGCAGGGGACTTGGGCGGTTATTACGCTTAGGGGGAAGTGGTGAGTTCTTTTTTCCTTGTTCTTGAGACTGGGGATATTTTTGGGATATTGGAGCTTTAAGGTGTTACTCTGTTTGGTGTATAGGGAAAAGGGGTTTTTGATGACGTGACACAGGACTGATAATTTGATTTCTAGGCTTCCTTTTAGTCGCTTCTAAGGGTTTGGAACGACTTGGTTTTACCATTCTTTGAGCAATCTTGGGATTATGTAGTATTGAATCCGAAGGGGGTTGATCCAAACGGAAAAACAATGGATGTATGTTTTGATATGGGTTTATTCTTTTCCTCACTAGGTCACTGATGCGGTAATGTGGTGAAATACAATCCGTTTTATAACACAAATTATTTCCATTCTGGAGATTAAGATCTTGCTGCTTACCCCTTTCCCTCGAGATTGCTTGTCGTGTTTGCCTTTCTCAGTCATCCCAACGGCCCAATGAAACCCCACCCCGTCTTCACAGCCTATCATCCAGAGGAAGCACAACCGTAAGCTACACTTTTGTATATATCGCGAGTATAAAAAAGGTGTACGAGCTTGCTATTCTTGTAGCCTAACAGGCCAGCTAAAGTAGCTACTACTACGCTAAAATCCCTCGTACTACCTTAAAAGATATGCCTGTACTACCTGGGAGTAAATAGATTAGGATTTCACCAGTATCTTGCCCTATTCTCTTCTGTGTTAACTCCTTTTTCTATTCGCGATTATAGTTTCTTCGTGTATTTCGTTGGTAGGGCAGAGTGAGGTGGAGTATTATTGAGGCTGACATGAAATTTATCATACAAATTCTAAACTGTATCCTTCACAGCAGGTTCTGTTAAACATAAATATTCACTAGATACTGCTTTAGCTCTTTTAATTTGTTTACCTGATATATCAGTAAAAGCATAAGTTTTATCTGCAATAAAGTAACCTTCTTGGATTTCCCACCTTACTGGTTGTACGGCATTACTCCGACGCCTCGTCCAATCGATTCCCAGATTCCACCAATCACACTTATAGACTGTAACACGAATAAAACGTCGGGTTTTCTGGCTACGTACTCCATCCAACTACCAGCAACCGTCTTTATCACGGAAGCCCAAACATTAAGACTACCATACTTATCTTCAAAATTCATGGCTTAATCATGGGACTCATTTGACTAAACTGTCTATATCGACGTTTAGCTGAATATGTTTACGAGCCCCTAGAAGATCCGACTAAGGAAATCCGGCTGTTGACGATAAATTCTGAGCGGGACTACTGCCTCGATCGTTTTCATTCTACGACCCCTCCATTCCTGAGTATAACGCTTTGTCATACACATGGAGCTCCTCGGAGGATCGTCATTTTAGCCAAGGGGTTATCTCCATTGCTGGACGGCGAGCAACTGTGACGCCTAATCTTTCGGCTGCTTTAAAATGCCCCAAACTCACAACTGGGCAGTCCCCAATTATGCTTTGAATAGATGCTCTCTGCATTGACCAAGGAAATATCCAAGAGCGAAATCACCAAGTTCGACAAATAAGCCAGATTTATAGCAAAGCTGCAAAGGTTATAGTGTGGTTTGGAAAAGCATCACACAGTAGCTCCGCGGCTTTGAAGTTATTCATCATATTTATAGGGAATCGCATCTCGCCCGTTCTCAGCATATGTCTTCTAGAAGTCCACTAAAAGTAGTACCAATCCAACGTCATCAAGTTGATGCTCTTGTCGATCTATGTGAACGAGATTACTGGTTTAGACTTTGGGTGATACAAGAGGTTGTTCTCGCCAAGCAAATAGAGCAACGTTGTGGTGATGATATCGCAACATGGGCTGAGTTTGAACAAGCCTTGGAGCATCAGCAACAATACAGCAGGATCAGACAGAGTAACCTCTACCGCTTTATGTCTCAAAGAAACAATACTTATTATGAATGTCGCTTATTGAAGCTGCTCGAGGATTGTCAGCACGCCCAATGTAAGGATCCTCGGGACAAGGTTTACGGACTCCTCGGCTTGGCGGTTGATTGGAAAATAGCTGTTCGTTACCAATAGAAGCCTTAAACTTAGCCTTATTTTTGGCATAGGATGGACAATTCTCTAGGCACTTCTGTCTTGATAGGACTGACTTCTACATTGGTGAGCTGGTATTATACATACTACTTCTTGAAATCAATATGATATAAGGTTAGTAGATCCTGGGTACAAATATCTGCTCAGGAGTTACAGCTCATTGCTTCTCAACTCCGTCCTTAGTAGATTTTCCTTCCTATAGTACTGTAGAGAGACTCGTTACAAGAATAGCTATGGCTTTGTTCCACTTTGATTGGTTGTCTGGCAGCTGAAAGTTATGAGAAAGATTGTACGAAGATGGTCTTCTGTGTTCTAGCTTAGAAAAGATGATGCAATTCAGGAAGACGGCAGAAAGTTGCTTAGTTGAGCACGTGCGGCTTTCGGTATCTTGGATACAACCTTTTCATGATGGGTTTTCTTTCTCAGAACAGCTTGAAAACCAAAATGAAGAGTGCAAAGAATAATCGGCTGTAACATACATAGACTCCATGCAGAAAATAAGTGAGTGCAAAGATACTTCTATATAACCCTACCCACACTTGTGTCTCAAACTAAGCGATATGCTTCTAGTTTCACTCGCTTACTTTTGCTTGTCTGCTTGTCAGTCCTCTTTTTCATTTTCTTAGACTAAATCCCTGATATATGTATATTGAGCCCTAATACTTCCAAAAACGTGGAGTTCCTATTTTATAGAGCTTAGAGGTATTGAGTAGGTAGGCTCTGGATTATTGTTTTGTGAAACGATGTCACATGACATACTGTTATGGGGGTAGCCATCAGAACAAAAAGCTCCACTGGCTAGATGACTTCATTTACTGGTCTTTTGGAGGGACTTTTCTTCCAGCACAAATCTGTAATTGATGACTAATAGCATCTGTGTACTCGTATGAACGGTTGCAACGGTTGTAATGCTCCGAAGTCACGTGAAGGAAGAACTGCCAGGGATTGGTTGCGTTGCTTTTTAGGGGTCCCCCAAGGAACTTGACGTATTACTAAATTTGTCAAAGATTTTGGCACCTGGGGCCCCATGCTAATTCCATCATTATATATAACATACGGAAAGTTCCATGGTTTCCCAAGTTGAAAAATTGACGCGTGCTTTTCCTTCGGTGAAATCATCTCTTGATCTTTTCGCCACTAATGAAGTACTTTCCAATTCAACGGCATATCTGCCGAAAACATGAGTTTGGTGAAGACCTTGCGTTTTTTTACTTCACACGGAAATTCTACTTGGTCGTTAAATTATGTTGCGCTAAAATATGGGAAAAGTTCACATACCGAAGCCTCTTGAACATAACTTGCATACATCTTCATAGCTGTTGCTGGGTAGCTAACTGCAAAGAGACAATCATTTTCGGCCCCTTCTTCGTACTCGTAAATTTGCTTCTTGCCTTACATTAATACTTCTAAATATTACTCTAAATTGTGTAAAATCAACCTTTGACATTGCCGTATATACAGCTTCCATCCCGTGTTCCGCGACGAGACCAAAATACCTAAAAGTACTGTACAAATCCTGATCTTCGCATGATCTTTTACTCTAATTCGTAACGTTCCAATAATCGTAGTTACTGGTTGGAAGAACAGATTTGAAAGTATCTTTCCCGCTTCGGTAAATTAATGTACTTGAATTGCTTTAATATACTTTCTTTTTATTGCGGCCACCCAAGGACAGCCATGTGCGTGTTTCATCTAAGATTTGATAGGACCTGATCTAAATAAAAATAAGCAACTCCATCATCACCGATCGCCTGGGTGTAATTTGGACCGCATATAAGAAATGATGTGTCCTCCCCACTTTTAGACCCATCTTCCTTCTAGCCCTACGACTTTACAGAATCAAGATCTCACTCGCAAAATCTACAACATGCAGCTTCTGTTCCCCATTATAGCACTCGCCACACTAGCAACCACTGTATCTGCTGAAGGCACACGGCCATGTTTGCAATTGGCCCTTAACGTCAATGGAGAACGCGGCAGCGATGGTGGATGGAATGTAGGTCTTTCCAAATCAAAAGCCCCTCTGATTTCCACTTCGTCTTGACAACTTTCTTCTAACCCACGCTATTTAGTGTAACCAAGGGCGCCCTGGCCCAACATGTACGAAATACTCATGGGGGGAGGTGTTCCCTTATTGGTCTGTAAGTATATCTATGACATGAGTGTTTTTCATAGTATTATGATACTAATCTCCTTTTAGTGCATAAGGCCGTAGATTCAGACCTCAGGAGTTGAAGAAGGGTGATTTGGACTACCGTTACTGTTTATGGGAAGGGAACATAAGTAGAATATTTCTTTTTGTGACTTTAGGCCATATCTCATCAGCTACCTATCTGTTAGCCTTGACATCACACGTGTTTACGTTGTTTAAAGCCCGCAATTATGAAGTTATATAGCTCAATCAAACACTGAGTAAGACATTCCATTGTCAAATTTTCTCCGCTAAAGATGGCTCACTATACACGTGAAGGAGATTTTCTGCAACTATAATACTGCGGTTTAAACCAAGAAAGGGTTCTTCCTTACAGTAGACAGAAAGTTGAAAGACCTTAGAAAGTCACGGAAAGGATTCGAAATTTTTAACTATTTCTGTCAATTACTGGTCCCGTGGTATCTAAAAGAATGGGGTGACCGCAGCTTTCACAATCAGCTAGAAGAATATGGATCTGTTCTCCGGCTAATAATAAACGTTTAGAATAACCACTAGTACGACTGTGATTCAATCTTGAAAGCGTTGATGGGACCGATATGGTAAAGACTGAGATGGCTCTTCTAAAAGCGGTAACGAGGAAGAATAACAGTTTGAAAGAGAAGGTTCCAGAGGGTCCAGACCTCGAACAATCTCGAGTCGAAGACCCTCACTCAATTCATTGAAGATTGAGCACGCGCCAATAGAAACTCTAGTTTCTTTTTCAATCTAACTTAAATCTGTTGATGGCACTGATAAGATAACCTGTTTGTTTCCATCTTGGCGTTGGTTGCGTGGCCACCATGTGCATTCCACGAAAAGAACAATACGAGACATGCACAACAATATTAAGGAGTCTCGCTTAATCGCCTTCTCGACCCACTTTTCTTTGTTTACATCGAAGTACAATATCAAGAACTTCGAGACTAAAGAACCCCACTTAAACTCCCAGGATTCTCGAAATATCAAAGAAGACAGGCACGGAAATTCGAGCCTGCCTCTCAGCGTACGAGTTGTCCCACACTGACAGACCGAAAGCAGAAAAGTGCTCGAATCAAAATGAAAGCTTCTTTGGACCTTTAGTTCAGGTTCTTTTCATACACTCACCGCCACCAACTCAGGCTATCCAAGATAGCGATAAGGAGTGATATGGAGGAAATGGATGGAAGATGAGAAAAAATCTATAAGTACCTCCCTTCCCTCCGGTGTTAGAGCTTTTTTTTTTTCTCATCAACGAATTCAAATTACACAAACATTTAAAGTTTTACCAAACCAACCAAACAACTCAAACATGTCTCCTCAAGTTCAAGCTCCAGTTGCCAAGGCTGCAGGCGGTGGATGGTGTGTTGTCATGTAAATTCCCTCAACACCCTCCTATTCGAAATCGCCATATGAGAAGAGCGCTACCACTTCAACCCCACACCTTCATCACGAACGATAAGCGATGCAAAGCAAAGGTTATCCTCTCGGTTTCGACATGAGAGATTAGACCTTCTATCACTTTCCCGGTGGTCTCTCTCTTCGATTTGGCTTTCTTATAACAATCCTTCGACAAAAAAAACTTCTTTTCTACGCATGCGTCTCGATTTTCGAACGTTACATTTTTACTATTGATACGGATACATCTCTGCTTGTTGATTCGACGGCTACGTGGAGGATCGCAAGTGTTCTTTTCTCGATGGTGGGACTTCTCTCAATGACAAGGCCTTGGGTTCTACCTGATGGGAGGAGGGGTGTTATCTGGTTTTGATTTATTGGAATATATATATAGGACTTACCATCCTTGGTAGCTGAATATACATACTTCTTTTTGGAGGATAAAATATATTTTCGCTATCTTTTTGTCATTTGAACGTGAACATGAATATGAATGTGCCATGCCTTTTTGTTATAGGAAAACATGCAAAGATACACGATCTCGGAGAATTTCGTTCTCGAAGTATGTGTATCGACATCTAACTTTGAGAAAACTCTTCAACGCCATTCTGGGTTCTGTTATGCGCTGAGAGCAAGTCTCAATCTGCTGATACGCTACCTGATAGGGGAAGATAGATGATGTAAGAATCTTTCACTAGGACTTCTTTTAAGCTCTATTATAAGCTTCATGCCACCTTGTAACAAAGTCATCTTAAGAATCCGGTAGTAAACTTCGAGACCATTTCTTAAGCGAACAAGCAACTTCACCTCTCCATTCATGTACAAAGTGACCTTGTTTTCTCTTGTTGGACTGAGATTTATTCAGGTCCCCCAACTTGTAGATACCAACTCGTAGATATTTCCCGAACACTTTTGGATGTCTTCGGTACGCTTAAGAATCAAAGTTCGCATCTGAAGGATTCCATCAGGAGGCACAGCGAACATTTCCATCCTTCTAAGGCGCATTCGGGAGATTTCTGTATGACAAGTTTGGCTTGGTGTATGCTTCAAAATAACCCTGAAAATAAAAGAACAGACACCATAGGTAGGAGTGGAGTATTCAACACTACTCACGTGCCGTCTTCTTATTTTGTTGTAGGAATACAAATCAAACGAAAGAAACAGCAGACTATACGTAGCAAAGGCTGAATTGAAGCATAATTGTCGCGTGCGTACTTATTTGACTCTACTTGAGCAACGCAGGAAGAGGTTGCCCATTCTTGGAAAAAAGCGATGTTTGTATCACGTGACTATCCCATTCAGAAGATGGACCCTTCCTGAATCCTGATCCCAATCCACCCCAGCAACCATCCATATAAAATAAGCGGTAGTGAAGAGATATGCACAAATACCGAGTAGAAAATTTGGAGAGTTACATGCCGATCGCTGGCCGGGCCTGCCTATCTTGAGTATGCCTCAACGATCTAAAAGTGAAACTCGCTACAAGGATCTCCGTGATAGATTTCAACTTGGACAACCATGCCACTTCTAGGGCGCGGCCTAGAAGATCAAATATAATATGGAAAATCCAAGGAATGAAGATCAGGCTTGAATGTAAGTAACCTCCCAAAAAGCTGGAAACCCTTTACCACCAACGTTATCATCTCAATTTGTTGGGACGAGTTTCTAACAGATATATATCTTGTTTTTTTTATCTAAGTTAGGTGTCTAAAAGGTAGTAATACTAGCAGTTTATTAAACCTATCCTTCCCTCGTTCTACACCAGTCATCAGGGTCCTCGCAATTTCGGGCAGTAGAATTTTGCCTCCGACTATGTATATTATATGGTTCAATAAGACGTGAATATATTACGGTTCTCATGGTACTCTCCCCTAAATCGTACCGGAATTGTCCTTTAAAAGCTATAAATAGTGTGCTTGTGATTGCTCCTCACCCTCTCACCCCGATGTAATGCCGCAATCAATTAAAAACAAATCTATTTTCCACTCAACCTCTCGACCAGCCCTCGACACACCTACCCAATTTGCACATCCAAGCCTCCCTCATATTACTGAAATCGATCCTATTGCTCAAAATGCAGTTTTCCATTGCAATCTTAACCATGGCATTCGCATCTGTTGCCATCGCGGAAGTCATTATGTTGCCCTACGCCAACTGCGACATAGATGGATATGGAATCTGCAAGCAAGCATGCCGTTATGTTTGTAAACCCCTTGCTTATTTTATACCACAACTTACTTACAAATGTATTCATAGGGTACTAGTGCACAATCATGTAAAAACGATGTTCCTGGACAGAACGGCGGATCCATCCTTTCCTGTACCTGCAAAGACGGACCATAAGCTTACTCTCGTGGAAAGCCTATTGACTCTTGAGCTTGGAATGTAAAGCAGGACACTTTGACTATGCTTGGGACGATCACGGGGTATGATTCGGATATCAAGATACTATATCTACGCTCTTCGTATTCCCTGTTTACTCTTGGCATGACATTTGGCTACTACCTTGAGCTAGAGTATCCGTTTTCGTCAGCTCAAAGATGGGCTTGTGTATGTCTTTCATACACGGAACTTGTACAGCAGGAATACTTCTCTAGCTTCTGTGCATTTACAATATAAATCTGCGTATATACAGCCCTTCCACATTCTTTTTACTGGACAATCGCATAAGCGGCAATCCAAAGGAACAGAATCATCATCCGTCCCAAATTCCAGACATTTTGTGAAGGTTAACGTTTGGAGTGATGCCCTCACAATTTTCAAGGGGTATATTTCCAAAGAAAATATTCGAAATCTTTTTCGTAGGAATTAAGCAGGTACAAAGAATAAAATACCTAGACCCGGATATCGAACTTCCATTCACTCCGAAGCCACAATATGGGGATGATACTTCCCGCAAGTTAATATATCCATTTTATAAATCTAGCTTATAACCGAGAAATCCTCTAGAACATCCAACGAAATTTTTCACCTTCGTAAACCTCTGATCTTGCTGTTTCTCGAATATTATCAACAGCAAAAACTAACACCAACTTCATCAGATCATACAAGACCGCACCTTCGGCTCAGCAGACTCTTTGGTAGTAATCTAAGATTGTCTCTCAAGCTCAGAACCCCTTGCACGGCATCTGTACCCATCAGATACTCCTAACTACCTATGTTGCGCAATTACATGTAAAGGTATCCTTAATCTTAGCGCACATCGTCTTCTTCCCCACACGGCACTTCAACTAGGATATATCAAAACGACAAATTTCTCATTCCACAAACAGCCTGTCCTGAGACGAGGTATTCAGACATTTGGAGGCCATTAGGTTGTCAAACAAGAGGGTAAAAGAATATTAGGATGGGCCAAGAGAAGGACTCGAGGTCCAAGATAATTAAAACAGTATGAGGGAAGGGATAACATGGAGGGGGCAATGTTTTGGTTAATATAATGGCATTCTCTGCAAGGGCAAGGCCCTATGATATAGTACGAAGTCGCTCACTGCTCTAGATGTCCACAGCTATCGTATATATCAGACTCACACCCACAAGAACCAAAGTCCAAATAAAATATACTACGAAATCCTATTATTACTACTCTACATTATTTGCACATCCCACCCCTTCCTACTACCTAGGTACTTTTACAAAGCAACAAAATATCCACCACCAGTCTCCAACCTAGAGACCTAGTGGAAAACGAGCTCTCCTGGTATCTCGCAGTAACAAGATCCGAAAACGCCAAATAAATGCTGCAAAAAACACCACCCAATGCAAGTAATATACACCCGCCGGAACGAAACCTCGTCTCCCCAATCCCAAACGCCAAATAGCTCAGATGCAAAACCATCCACCCACGACTCAAGCCCCCATTTTATACAAACATCCCCATGCACCTAAACCTTCGGCTTCTCCTTCCCCTTCCCCTTCGCAGTCGCCTTCTCATGTTTCTCCTTCGCCAATTCATTAGCCTGCACAACCGCCTTCCCACCCCCCCTCTTCACCCTAACAAATTTCGGCTTCTCCTTCCTAGTCCGCGTAACCTTGCCTTCCATCATAGCTCCAACCACCATCCACCACTCTGGCACCACAGTCCACCCTTCAAACCGCTCATGCAATCTCCTAAAAATGCCCATGCGGACACCCCACTCCAGAAATTCTCTAATCTCCCACTCCTCGAGGAGGGGGTCAAAAGCCTTCCTCAAGCCCTTAACATCGATTCCTGATCGCAGTGCAACCATTTGAGAGAGTCCAACGAGGACTAACGCCCAAAGTTCTGTGTTGGTTTTGTCGTTGATATCACGCCAGAGAGGAATCTCGCCTGTTTCTTTGACGGTGGGAGCTCGCATGATGGGATCGCGTTTGATGGCTTTTTGGAGGAGAGGGATGGAGTTATTGAGTGTATATAGGGGTGTGAAGTAGATATCCATTTGGAAAATGAGTCTTGATTTCGGGATTCGCTCGGTGGAATAGAAATCTTCCTCTTTGAGACCCTTCATATGATGACAATTGATATTCTCGTCTTTAGTTCGGATTTGACCGTGGGCTTGTAGAGTAGAGATGCACATTAGTGTTCCTTCGTTTGCTAGGTAATCGATACGAATTGCTTGATCTCTGTTTTCCAAGAATTTCTCATCGAGGAAGCGTTTGTATTCCATGGCTTCGAGAAATTGTTGAGGTGGAATGTGGCGTTGTAGTTTCTTGTTAAAGAAATCCGTGACCTCATAATTTCGACCTGGGGCTGCGTGACCTCTTTTGGTGTGCCTAATGACCTTCTCGTCCTTCAAAGCAACAATGGCTTCATCAACCAATTTGTTTCCTAGTTCCATCAGCTTTGCACCCGCAACGTTAGAATCCCAATGTCGGTCCGGCGTTGTTGCGACCGCTCTGACCCATGATTTTGCAAGCATAAATATAGCTTCGCTGTTCTCTTCTTCTTCTGTCTGCTTCTTCGACTTGGCCATAGGAATCACTCCCGGCTTGGAAGAGGCAACCTTAAGACGCCTATAAAGAGCAGTGTTGAGATCAAAGTAACCACCTCGTTCCATGGTCGTTGGCTTCTTGGAAGGAACAATCTTAATCTGAGTGTTGACCTCCTCGAGTGTACCAGGCAAGAAGAGGTTGTGGGTTTTGAGAATAGGCTTGATCGTTGTAAGCACCCAATTGATTACGGCTTCCCAGTCATACTTGAGAAGATGATCGTAATCAATCGGCGGAACCTCGCCCTTTCGATAGGCTTCGGGAAACAACTCTCGGAACTTCTCCGTGGTTTCCTCGACTGCATCGACGTACACTGTAGAGATATTTTTCCAAAACCTGGTCAAGTAGGCGGTGGAGTACATGGGGAAAAGTTGCACGAGCAAAATCCAGTCAATCTTGCTGTTGATACCACCAGTAATTGTTTTCACGGCAATAATAGCAGAAACAAGACGTCGTTCGATCCGTGGGGGTAATCTTGCATCCATATTTCGACCTTCGCGTCTACCAGAAACCGGATCTTTTGGTGCGCATTCGACTCCAAAAATTTTGGGCACTTCAGAAATATCCTTGATGAGACCGTCGAAATCAGAAGGCTTCGCTGTTGTCTTACGTTTCTTTGTGAATCTCGGATCAAGTACTTTCTTTTGGTATGGCTTTGTAAGTCGCGTGCCATTTGGTCCTTGTGGTTTGGCCCCCCCGCGTTGGGGTATACCTATATAACCCTCGGGTTCGTCTCGGAGGTCCTCGTATGGAATTGACTCCATATCCAAGGTAGCAGTCTTACGCCATTTGACCTTCCAGTTGTTCGCAAGGGGAACGATGCCTTCCAACTTCTGGACCCATGAGCCTTCATTGAAATCACAATCAGTAAAAGTGACCTGCATTTCAGCCCATTGTATTTCGCTGTAGTTGGGATTATAATCTGCATTCTTTTGTAGTTCCGTATCGACGAATGAGCGATCCAGGCCGAACTTTGCAGGCAGGGTTCTCAATCCCGGATTTTCAGGTCTTAGTAAATCAATGTCGAGATCGAGTTCTTCTAAAGCGGGAGGGGTGAGTCCTTCAGCTGCTGCTGCTTTCGCCGAGTTCCGAGTAGTTCGCTTTGATTGAGTTGGTGGCAGAGGAGAAAATCCCAGGTCATCGATATCTTCGAGAGAAGCAGTTGATCCACGTCTGGCCCCTGAGTATCTGGGGTTGTAGCGGCGTACAGGAAGACCGGTAGCTCTGGAAATTCGCTTCGGAAACCCATTCGCGCGGTAATAAAGCGCTTCTACAGATTCCATGGCTCCTCGCTTTCGGCTGCTACGTGGGGTGCCCTCTGACGATAGTTCAACAGAGTGTTCAAGGTCAAATGATGGCGTTGTAGATGCTCTTCTCACTGGTACGAATGTTTCTGCTGTGCTTTGAGGAAACACGACCGGTCGGAATCCCTTATCTACTCGATCCTGGTAATAACCCATTGTAGCATTAACATCCTCTTTCTGTGCAAGGCGGTTTGGTCTCGCAAAGCTTGGATTGACCCCATGACCAAACGGTCTCTCAGACCAACTTCCGTTAGGCGCCTGCATAAATGTGATTGGCTCAGGTCGACGGTATTGAGGTCTAAAACGAAACACTTTGATCTTGGGCCGCTGAAGCGAATATCCCCATGCTCCGCTTTTAGGATCGGGAAGGAACGTTGGAGCAGTGTCCCATGTGGAATCGTTCTTTGAAGGTTTTCGAGGCTTGTAAGTAGTTCTCCGACGTTTTGGATTGCCTTGTCCATCACCAGTTTTAGAGAGTATCTTATTGCCAGCCAATTTGCTAGCTTGCCATTTTCTCTTCAGTGCCCGACTTTTCTTTGCTTTCAGTTCGATGAGACTTTGCTGCTTTCTGAAGGCTTCCTCTGGGTTATCTCCGTCGCTCATGAATTCGTCAGAATCGATATGTTCACCGTGCTCCAATTCATAAGCAAGAAACTCATCATCGTCAGCCGACTTGTTTGCAGGCACTTCCAAATCCTCATCAAGTTGATTGAGAACATCGTAATCAATTTCAGGACCATTGCCAGCTATACGACGTGCTGCGATTTGCAATCGTTCCATGACTGAATCAGGGGCACTGTACTCTGGTGGGACGTAAAAGTTTGGGTGTGCTCCCTTGATTGCATCTCTCATTTGGTTCGCTAGCGGCGAATTCTGATCAAATCCAGGCTCTGCAAGGATGTTACGTTTAACACCCCTGCTAAAGCCGTCACGGAAGTTAAATGGTATTTTAACAATCTTTCTGTCGTAAACCAGATCCTCCAGTGCTTGCCGAAGACATTTAGATTCTGGCAATGATGTGTTTGGTTTCTTACCGTACTTGAGCCAGGCACCTACGGCTGCAATCCACACCGACTTCTCAGCTGGAAATACCCCGCCGCTCTTGCGAACCATCTCAAGCACCAAGTCCTGGAAGTCATCCATACTGGAAAGATTCAGAGCGGAATCACCAGATACTGGAATGGCTTCTGCAAATTCAAATTCAATAGCGTCCAACAACTCATTCTCGCGTGGCAAATTGACATATCTCTTCTCCTTCCTTGGTCCTCGGGGCTTTGAAGCTGCAGCGTCAGACTCATAAAAGTCGTCGCCTGAAAAGGAATCTCGGCGTTTTCTAGCAGCCTTTTCGGCCGCAGATAGCGCAGGTTTGCCTCTTTTCTTTGCTGGGTTGAGAACGGGGTCCCAATTCGGGTTGCATGTGGTTTGAGACTTCGTCACATGGTATTTTAGTCCGATATCGTTCTTAAATCTCCTGGAACATGTTTCGCAAAACCAAGGCCTAACAACTTCCTCCGGTACCACAGGAGCCGCGGCTAGTACTGGAAGCCCAGCTTTCATTTTAATAGCGAGAAGGGCTTGGACCAGTTTAGATCGCATATCTTTTGCGGCTTCTGATCCTTCGGGGGTCGAAGCGAATTGAAATCGATGACTAAGGGTTTCACCAGTCTCGATGTTTCCTCGAGATGAAATTAGAAGCTCCATTGGATAAGAACCTTGTGCTGAGGCAATCGGGTTCTGAGTTACTTTCTCCACGGGTAACTCAAAGAGAGGGGCCTGTGGGGGATACTGTTCCAGGCCATAGAAATGAAGTGTAGTCTTATCAATGGAAAGGACAAGGTTTCCGACCACCCCTTCATAGACCGCAGCGAGCCGAAACATAGTTTTCGAGATGGGAACATCTTGAGCGACAACAAGTGCATTCTCGATTGCGCGTTGTCGTTGGGCGACTTCCTTCTTAGGCCGACCCTTTTTTGCTTGTGTCATGTCATTTGTTTGTGATATGAAAGTAGGATCGAGACCTTGGCCTGAAAGTGGAGAAGTAGAGTCATTGGGCGCGCTTGAAGTCTGTGAGAACCCATTTGTAGCATGAGCTACATTTGATGTCTGTTCATACCCAGCTAGAGGCATATTACCTCGGTAAGAATTTCCAGATATGGCCAAATCTGAGATCATCTCGTCTGTGATAGAGCCGTTGATATTGGCTGCTGGGGATTCAGAAATATGAGCTAGACTGTCATTTGTAAACGGAAACTCATGGCCATAATACGGAGAACCATAAGATGGCGGTTGTTGGCCAGAGTATTGTGGGTCATGGTGGTCGACCGGCAACGCAGGATATGGTAGAGTCATTGGAGTTGAGAAGCTATTTTGGTGGCTAACACCTGTCTGAAGATCTGAAGTTGTACGTTGCTTTTTTCCCGCGGGTGTATCGAATTCTGCAGCTGAAAATATATCTACAATTGCGTCGCTCTTTCGCTTTTGTGTCGTCTCATTATTCGGTATGGTAGGAGCGTTTGCCAGAGCTTCCAACTGAGATTTCTGGGTCTTTTTGACATATTTTCGTTTCGACTTTGGGGTTGATTCCTCATCAGGCTGTACAATTGGGTCAACTAGGATAGTTGGTTGTAGTGAATTCTGAGTGGGTAATGGAGGGGGTGGCATGGAATGTGAAACTACAGTGGCTGATTTGAGATGTGGCCCATTGTTGCTGAATATATTGGTACCCTGGACTGCGAGTTCACCTGGTGTTCTTGGGCTGGGCTCGTGCTGCTCATTCGGTGTAGAGGGTTTGGCTTGTGGAGAAGGTAAATTGCTACCAGCAGAAACACTTTGCCCCGTCGGCGTCTCGCCTCCCTCTGCGGTCGAGGCAAGAAGGTGAGGGTCTATGACAAGTTCAGGGTCATCAACTCCACCGGGAGTCTGCACATTCTGAATCAAGGAATTGTTTTTGGCAGCAGTGCTCTTATTCTTGTTTCGCTTGCGTTCTTGCTCACTCTCCGCTTCCAAGGTAGCAGCTGCAATTGCAGCAGAGAAAGGCTCGACCCAAGTTCCATGATTTGTGATGAGCCACTCTGGGTCTTTCAACTTCGCTGATTTGAAGACTAAAACATGAGCGGAAGAGGGCTGGCGAGTCGTCTGCCTATTTGCTTTCGCCTCCTTGGTTTTTTGCTTAACCTCTTTACGTCTTTCTTCTGATACTTTTTCTTCGAAATACACGCCTGGAACGCCGGCCTGACGTTGAAGTTCTTCAAAGCTTGTGTACACGGCTTCGTGTCTCTTGGTGCTGTAAGGACGTTTATCGACAAGAGCTGACTCGGGAACCACAGTGGTATGTCCAATTTCTTCGTAAATAGATGGCGGGGGTTTGCGAGCTCTGCGTCCAGGTCCAGTTGCAGCAGCGGCAGGAGACGAGAGTAAGATATCCCCGGGAGTCATAAGTGGAGGTTGGGGTAGTCCGAGACTTCTGATGATTGATCCATCTGCGGCCCTTGGCAACTTAGGCCGACCTTTCTTTTTGTTCTTTTGCGGTAGAACAGCCGGGTTAGGAGGAGGTGTAACAGCTGAAGGAGCCTTGATGATACTTCGACCATGATCAGAAGTGAGAATATCCGACAAAGTCAACTGTCTCAAGTCCTCTCCAGACTTGCCGGGCTCGACAACGACCTCGGGCCGACGAATGAGCTCCTGCCATACTTCATTGCTGTCATGGTCGATAATGGCACAACTCGTAATAAGCTCAAACAAGTCCTCAATAGCAATTCCTGTTTAGCGAGTGTGTTAGCAATATTTCTCCACATTTACTCGTGCAAGGTATGAGCGGCGTGACATGAACCCCCCTCGTCCCCCTCGTCCCCCCTCACAAGCTGCAGGTCAGTGCGGGGAAGCTCTATAGACCTGAGCTCTGATTGAAGGTGACTCGACCGCTCCGCCAGATGGGTGTTCAACCGCATTTTTCGCGAGCGCCCCATCAGGATAAATTCCATCAAATAAAAGCTTGAGTATTGACCCGCGGGGAACGGGGAAAATGAATAGGGGGCAACGTCTTCGCGAAGACTACCTAGGTAGGACTGACCTTCGTCGCCCGTTGATGCAATGGTACGCAAGACCCAAGTGATCAGATCTTCTCCAGAATTCGCCATCGCGTAAAAGAAGTTCTTATCATCCTCGAGTGGAAAAATGCCTGTTTTCGTTTTTTGTATTGAGTAGCGCGCAAGTGTGAGAGTTGCGTTGGTTGTCAAGAGCAAGTGGTCGAGATCGTGAATTTTTTCGTAGATGAGATTAGGAGGATCTTTTGGCGGGGTGGCTTGACCACCGCAGGCGGATTTGAAGTGGGGTTTGGTCGGCCTGGCCTCGGGGTTTGTCCACTGCACGGGTAGCTCAAGCTGTCACATGACCTCATCACACCTACCAGGTACCTAAGGTACCCGTGAACCAGTAGGTGCCTACATCATTCAATAGGTATTCACTACCTTATAAGCATTGTGCAGGTTACAAAAGTCATGTTTAAATGAGTAGATGTAATTTGTATTGCCCAATACTCTATAGATATTCACACGTATTTCGTAAATATTCAAATCATATCTATCCCAATCATCTATAAACACCATCAATGCATGCGTAGCCTTAAGCCAGTGGCGTGAATTCCCTTAAACGCCTTTCCAACCGATGCAGAAGAGTTCCCAAGCCATGTATATACGCCAAATGTCCAATGTATTCCTTCGTAGAGCAAAGTTTACCATGACAACTTGCTAGCTGCCCTCAAATCATCAACATTTAGCATATCAACTCCCTCCTCCACCAAAACATTCCAAACGTAGTTTCGAAGACTAATGGGCCAACTTGGGAGATCCCAATATCTTACTTTCAGTCCTCTGCTATGTGCACCTTTAATTTGACCTCGAATAATTTCGAGCTGTTTGGGGCTCAGTTTGGACCCCCAAATGCGGCCTACAGCTGATCCAAAGGATACAGAAGCATAGTACGAGTTTAGTTCGTTGAATTCCGAATCTGCTGTAACGCCCGATAGACCTTGACCAGCATCTTTGGGAGTCTCTGATCCAGAAGGTTTAGAATCGTTTCCATCATTTTCATGCATTGTGGAAAGTGGCGCATCAAAGAATGCATCGCGGTATGTCGAGTTAGCAGTAAGCACATCAAATGGCGTATTACCAGTTCCAACGACTGTAATAGGTCGAGTATGTAGAATGTTGTCCTCTACAAAAGATAACCAACCCCTCTTTCTCAGAGGTTCCAACTGCTTGAGAACCCATGGCCAAGTCTCAGGGCCAGCAGTCTTAACATCCACCAACAAAATCAAGGACTTTTCCGAATCTGTATCAAAGACCCCATGACTTGTACCATTGTAAAAATCCGTCTTGGGATTTTGACGCTCCAGAATCTTAACCAGAGGGTCGATGTATAAAGATTGAAAGGTTCGATTTCGTGTCAATGATGCGGTATTGTGGCCTACATATAAATCTTCATCAAACAGCCAAACATCTGCTTCGACGCCAGTAAACCCGGATCGTAGAGCTGAAAATAATGGCACCTCTCGCCAGTAATCGTTATGTGAGTGACAAGGTATAGGAACGATGTCTCGTGTAAAATCGGTTGGATACCATGACATCCCTTCCGTCCCCGACCCAGGTTGTCCCCAATGTTGAAGTATTTTATCAACGTCCGCGTACCAGTATAGTGTTATGGCGCCGAGGGCAAGATTTACGAAGAGAAGAATCGCGCTGCATTCATTATGTTAGTCGCCGCCCGTACAAGAAGAGAGAGCAATGACTTACACAATCCCCAAGCCACTTATGCTACCGAAAATACAGAAGCTGTAACAGCAACTTCTGCGTTTTCTACTCGAGTACAATGCAGTGCCATTGATTTTGCTGTTCTTCGCGCCGTACGTCCTCCGCGGCGACCTCCACCACGATGACTTCCTCCCCGTTGTCGGTTTAATAAGGTCATCCTCCAGGTCAGATTCTAGATAATCCTCTGCACTGTCGTAAGATGGTCGAGGTTTCCCACACGATTCTGCAGGAGGAGAAGCAGAGCCAGAGATGTCAGATGTGGCATCTTTGTATATGTCGTGGTTTAGCGGTTGCATATTCAGCGAGTCCATATTTTTGGTGGTAAGGATAAGATCCGAATCTCTTGGCAGGGTCGTCTCAGTACGACGTCTGTGGATTTGTGTATTGCGAACATGTGTTTGGGGGGGTGTATTGCTGAGGCAGCTGGCTGGTTTTATAAGCTGGCAAATCCCTCCGGATTTTGGGGTCGGAGAGTGTTGGTATGGGATTCCAAGGTATGGAATCCTCTTTGTACAAACGTCCGTACGAGGCAGTGTTTCTATGGGGTTGGGGGGTTGGTTTCGGAACGAGTTACCGGAGATAGCTCAGCGCAATAAACGGTGACAGTGATGCGATTATCTCCACGGAAAGCTGGTGTAGGATACGCAAGGGAAGACCAGAGTTGGTGAGGAGCAGAAAATTGAGAAGGCGGGATTTTTAAGAAGGATGAATCGAAAGGGAGACCCTCGAGGCAGAAGTGTAAAAGGGCGCGATGGCACACATGCGACGGCAGCAGGCCGGGGGCGGCTCGAGCTGAATGATGGACCTCCGACCCTCGCGACCCAGACCAGACTCCCTCGCTCCCAGAGCCAGACCCCGTCAACCCAGGCTGGGACAACCCACCTGCACGTGGGGAATCAATGGAAACATTACCAATTGAAACGGGGTTTCCCGTCCTCTAACAAGTAGAGAAAGTTTTACTCGGTAAACCTGATATATAATAGAATATAAAATCAGAGCTATCATAGCAACTTTGGGGGGAGTTGACTTCAATTAATTCAACATCTTGAAAGCACCCAACAAGCTTGATAAGCTTCATGAGCTTCATGAGCTTCATAAACATGGATTGCCAAATCGTCCCCTGAGTACCTGAGGATCATCAGCGAGTCTGGCGGAGCTCGCTCCTTTGCCCCTGCATTTCTTCTATTCTTGGCAACCTAAGCTTGATAGGTAGCTTGCTAGCTTTTGATAGTGGGGGCTGAATCATTCAAAGGCTGAGTTCTTAGGATATTTGCAGCATATCTCGAGTATTCCGTACTCAACTATAGGTATGCTTCAATTGTTCAATACCTAGGTATTAAGCGAAGGATTTCTCAAGGCTAAAAAAAACCAACTTTTGAATTATCACGCGACTTTCAAAGGAAACCTCGGCTTTTGTATAAAACTCCAATCTTCAACTTTCGTCGCAATCAACGTAACGAGGGCAACAAAGCCGATAAAGCTAGTCTGCAGTGTAAGTAAAAACTAACTTCAGCGCCAGCCTACTTGAGCAGGTAACATATCAAGACGGGAATGTAAATAAGATTGCGGTACTACCCAAACTCAATTCCAGCGAAGCTTACAAGTTACAAAGGAACTTACTCGAGTAGGTCGTAGGATTGGAAAATTACGAAGTGTTTATCTAGATACATTCCTCACCAACCTCGCATTAGCTTCCGTCTACCTAGTATGTGAGAGAGAAATATTTTTACTTTCAGAAACCTGTATAATAATTCGACTAGTGATAGCTGGAGATGAGGGCAGAAATGAATAACAAGGAAAGAGGAGCGGACGTGATGAAAGTTTGGCTAACAAATGCCTCCAGGGCTTTTCTGAAAGAAAGTTTATGCATAAGCCTTTTCCTTTTTGGCTAAATTGAGAACTTGGCTGATACGCCTACCCAGTTCAGTTCTTTTGTTTATGACGAGCCCAAGACCTCAATGTGAAAGATCCTGAGGTGAGATATCCCGAGGTGAAATGTAAAGGCGAAAGACGACTAAAAGTATATTTTTCGAGCTCAGGACCCTGTTTTCGGTTTTTCAAGGTGTGAGGTAATTGATGTCATTGCATTGCCTGGCATTCACTACATATGCTAGAAAAGTGATGGGGAGACAGGGAAGTATTTGGAGGGATTCCGATTTCCTGTGATTCGTGCCTTTGAGGCTCAATCTCTCTGGAAACAGGGCCTTATGGTTACTCCCCTCTAGCTATAACAAAAGGTTATCTTGTGTATGTGGTGCCACCTTTTGAACCAAGTACCTAGTACTGTGAGAGGTCTCCTGCTTCTGAGCCTTGAGCCTCCGGCTCTTACAGGTGAGGATGAGTGGATCGAGGGGCTTGAGGGACTCGAGGAGGAGGGGCACGGGGTATCAAGGAAAAACATCGGCACTCCACCTCACCGCTAACTTCCCACCCCGGCAGAAAAAAACCCGGCCTCAAGATCTCAAGCTCCAGATCTCTATCGCAAACCATCCCTGCCACAACCACAACCTCAAAATGCCACATAAACATACCCGCAAAGGGGAAGTCGATAAGTCAACGCAAGTCGCATTCCCTCCCCCTCTTCTTCTCATCGCCCCTCTGACGTATTTTCAGCATCGACCTTCCCCCAACTACAATCGCAAAACCCCTCTCGGTTTCCAAATCCGCCAAAGAAAACGGAATTTTCACTTCAGAGCTAACTACGACGCGCAAAAACAACAAGAAAAGGAAACATAACCCCGATATTAATGATGACACGCCAAAGGCTTTCCAGAGGCTTATGTTGTTCCAGCAGGGGAAGAAGTTACCCAAAGGATTGGATGATGGAGTGAGGACGAAGAAGGTGAAGAAGAACAACAATAAAACCACAAACGAGGAACCTGAAAAGGAAGGAAATGGGAGGGAGGCAAAGGCCGAGGAAAAAGAGAAAACTGTTATGCCAACTATCAGACCTGGCGAGAAGATGTCCGAGTTTTCTGCCAGAGTTGACGCGGCATTACCTGTGAGTGGTTTGATGAATAAGACTGCGAAGAACGGGAAGGACCCCCTGGGCCTCAAGGTTGGAAGAACATACAAGGAGAAGAAAATGCATAAGCTCTACGACCAATGGCGCGAAGAAGAGAGGAAAATCCAGGACAAAAGGATGGATGCTAGGGATATGGAAGAAATGCAATCCGAAGATGAAAACGGGCAAGTTATCTGGAAAGATCTCGATCCTTCCACCTCGGGGAAAAAGAAAAAGAAGGGCAAGAACAAGAAGAAGAAGCTTGTAGGCGAGGTGGAGGATTTCGAGGGCGATCCCTGGGCGAAACTTAAGAGGGATCGTGGTGAGGGTAAGGTGCGACTTAATGATGTTGTGCAGGCGCCACCGACTTTTAAACAGACACCCAAAGAGAAATTTAAGGTTAGGGGCGCGAGGGTGGAAGTTGAGAATGTGCCGAAGGCTAGTGGGAGTTTGAGAAGGAGGGAGGAGCTTGGGGAGGTGAGGAAGAGTGTCGTGGAGGGGTATAGGAAGATGATGATGGAAAATAAGGCCAAATTTGCAGAACAGAAGGAGGAGTGAGGTTTTCAGATACCCATGTTGGAATATAATTTTCGATTTTGTCTAAGATTTGACAGTATATGATTGTGTGTTGGATTTGGTTCCAATCACATACGGAACGCCACTTCTTACTTCCTCAGCCTTCCTACGAGTGTGTTGCAAAACTCGTATAGTGTGTGTGTGTATCTGGGTGGACAGATATGGCTGGTTTGCTGGTTTTCAGTCTAAAGCTTGCAATGGGAATTGGTTTGAAGCGAGGATTGTGGTTGCGGTACGTCTGAAACAGTGATTCTTGGCGTAAAGCTCTGCTTCGGGGATTTTTTCAACACTGACAACACCCAAAACCATTATCTCTGAATCGAACCTAGGCTCTGGAAGAGTGCAAAGTGGCCTCGGGCACCATACGCAATTCCATGCTCGTAGGTGGTACCATGTATATGTAGGTGTTCAGCCATCACCCTCTCACTTCTAAGTATTCCATAAATTTACTTTGTCCCAGGTATAATAATACATTGTAAGAAATTTTTTTCTTCGAACTACCGGTAGCCTACCCATGAGGAGAGACCCGCGAGGAGAGACCCGAGTCCCTTGCTGCTTGCAGAATTTACCTATTCATTTATGCCCGAGAACTTGATAACAGGTTCGCTAGTAAAAATAGCTACGATTTATGGGCCAAATACCCACTACAGCATTGGCACGAGAGAATTTGCCGAAATACCAAGGCGACATGTTACGATCATGCATCCCGCCACGCCCAGAAGCCCACCTGAAAGGTGGATTCTACTTTGACGTAGCCAATAGAAATCTGGCCATACGATGAAGAGAATAGAAGTAGAAAACAAGCGATGTTCGAAGAAAAAGAACCAAGAGAACGAACCTTCGTGTCCCTGAAGATCTAACAAGACACTCGACGGGTGAGGAAGTTTGGGGTGTTTTTTAGTATAAGAAAGTCATCTTGCTCCAGTTTTTCAATCTCACCCATCTTCACTTCATTTCTTCCTTTCTCTCTTTCTGGTTCGGGATTTTGTCCCTTACCTTACATTCGTTTAGCCTGGCTTAGCACCAGACTCTTTTATCACACACTATCTTTCTACACTGTACTTTTGATTTATTTACTTTTTCGCCTTCACCATGTTGATTCTCAACATCTTTGCCATCAGTGCAATTATTTTGCCTTCGGTCGTTGCATTTCCTCATAACGCAAATAAGCATGAGGCTTCCGAACTTCAATTCTCAGAACGGTCAACCGATATGCTCGGGACTGGGGCACCAGAACATGAAGCTTTTTCAAAGAGAGACCCAATGACGATATTTTCTGACCCAATCAATCATGTGCCTCGATCTATGGCACCACCAGCACTTCCAGCACTCGAGGAGGAACTCCCACAAGCTCTTCCTCTGGAACCCACACCAAAGAAGAACAATGGTCTGTCGGTTTTGAGCCAGAAAGAACGCCGCGGGTTAAGAACGTCGTTCAAGGGGATGTTTTCGAAGGGGAAGAAACCCAAGCCACAGGCAGCCTCACCAGTCTTTGTAACAAAGCCCCCGGTATACCGACCACCGCCAAGTTACTCTTACGTCGATCCAAATCCAAGGATTTTACGCCCTAAAGTAGCCTCAGGAAACCAGCCTTTTAGACCACCTCCAACCTACTCTTACGTCGATCCAAATCCAAGGATTTTACGCCCTAAAGTAGTCTCAGGAAACCAGCCTTTTAAACCACCTCCAACCTGGCTTTACCGCGCCGTAAAGAGAGAGGCCTCCCGACCATACTCACCTGTCAGATATTCTTCACCCCCGCCTTACCGACCACCACCTTCTTACTCTTACCACGACTCACCACCCTCAAGGCCTATGCCACCTGCGCAAAACAACCCGCCGCCTTATAGACCACCACCAACTTACGGGTATAATAACCGCCGCGTGAAGAGAGAGGCCCTTAGAACACCCCCGCTTTTCAAAGAACCTGCTTCTTACTCTCACGCCCCAGCCCCAAGACCTAAGCCAGAAGCATCCCCTATATACCGACCGTCGAGTTACTCTTATAATGGCCGCCACCCCGCAAAGCAGTACAACCGTAGAGATGCCTCCGCACCATACCGACCACCACCAACTTACTCTTACCACGACCCACATTACAACAACGCACCGGCACCAAGGCCTCCAGCGTCGTCATCACCTCAAGGGTCTTATAGACCACCGCCATCATACTCTTATGTTGACCCGTACGGCCCAAAGTACTCCCCCCCACGGTACCAGAAGAGAGAACGTAGTGCCAGCTTGGTAAAGGCCTATCAAGTATAGATCAAGTCAGGTCTGGGCTATTTATGTACTTAGTTAGCCTTTGTGTAGAAATTGACAAGAAAAACCCTCTAAACACACAAACTCGCTTCCAACTTTCCTACTACTTTGAAGAACATAACATGCTAGACGTTGGGTGATATAAATTCCCAATCATGAAAACGGTTGCGATTGTAGTCCTTTGGTACTGTCTTGGTGTTATCTCAGTAGTTTGTAGTTCAGGACTCCAGCTTTAGTAGTTGTAGATATTCTAGACAGGGTGTTGGTGGTGAAAGGGGGGACAGTCACGTGACGGAAGGATATAGCCAGACCTTACCACATTCCTTAGTCTAGCTATGCGATTATTATACTACATGTTGTTATTGGTATTATTGAACTTTTTAGTCAAACCAACAAAAGATTTGTCATAGACACTTTGTTTTTTCTGTGTCTTTTTATTGAACGTATTCTTATTACAATACCTCTTTAAAGAATGTCAATATACCTATTTGTTTTCAGTCTCATTGATCCAGCTTCCCCAAAGTCCTTGGCAAATCCTCCAGGCAACTCCAACTGATGAGATTAAAGTACTCAGCAAGCAAGCACATTTTGCTGATGACCAGGCTTAAAGAGAATCCCAAAAACACCATTTTGGTGGTCAGAAATTAGAGCCGCTGATTGAACTAGGAAAGAGAAGCCAGGTTGATGCGGAAAGTGGGACAGGTAAATTTCTGTCAAGATCTTGTCTATACAGATTAACTCGTGCTCGGCCACGGGCGGATAGCATCATTGCGAATGATGCTGGGGAAAAAGAAACTCGGTCGAAACAGCTTTCTCTGTAGTACATTCTAGAATTATTGAAATATGATAACTTATTGTTGAAAGAAAAGGAGGAAGAGCAGGTGAAACAAAACGAAGCGAGAAAAGAAAAGGAGTCAGTTGCAGAAGAGGGCCCGCAAAACGGGTATTGATACGGGGCCATTAAGTCTCCCGACTTTTCCTGGCCAACAGGCCCACCAGCTATTGATGGCTTATCTCAAAGGAAGCAAGGAACCCTCCCTGAAACGTTCTCCATGTTAAAGGCAGTACATTAGTACGCGAACATTTTCGGCTAGACAGAAACTGCAGGATTATCTGGTTCAAACCAAAATAATCATCAACCTACTCCTCGTATATCATTGTACGTACAAATGATGACATGCTGTCTTGTTTGTAAGCATGCAAATAACACGCTGACCCTGCATCGCCCGATACATCCCCCCGACACGGTTCCTCCCGGACCCCACCAACAATGACTTTATTATGACAAACATTAAATCCATATAAAAGCCAAATTGACCCTCCCTCGTATTGAAAATATTGCTCGTATTCATGACTTCAAACCCCATCACCACCTTCTTACAGAACCCCATGAAATGGGCTCTCTGGAAATATCACACCTCATTCGTTGGTCTTCTCCAATCACAAACCTTCACTTATCCAGTCTCAAAAGCACTTTTAACCTCAAAGTCAATGAGACTTGTTAATCCTCGGTCTCATGACGTGAAAACTGATAAAGTTTCGATGTCAATTTCAGCTTCATCGATACGTGGATTGAGTGATGAGGAAGTGTTGGCACGCCTTATAAAAGGCTTCTTCGGGGGATGGGTATTCCTTCCAGAGAGAACTGCGATGCGATGGGGAACTCATAAGTGGTTACCAGTAAGATTTACAGGTATCATTTATCCGTGACCTTCTTTTCTTGAAGTATGCTAAATGTGGACTAGGATTGGAGAGCAGTCCAGATGAGAAGGTTCTATGGAAAGCTTCGGAAATCCCAAGTTCTAGCTTGATTAAAGTTGGTGACGTTATATCAGGAGCATTCAAATTGACGGATTATGATGTCCAACAGTCCTTAAAACCCAGAACGAGCTACGTGGATTTCTGCTTCGGTTCAGATGAGTCTCGATTTGGGGGCTGTCACAGGTTTGCAATAGTGCGGGAAGCCCCCGAAGAGTCGCCTCTTGATGGGGATGTTGAAGGAAATATGGAGGAACAAGTAGAAGTTCTCCTGGAACATTTTCGATGTAATCCAAAGTTTAACGTCGATTCTTGGGCGGAATATATTCCTTGGATTCATTATTGGTATGCGAAATTCTTGTTTGCGGATGCGCTTAGAACTTTGTTAAGCAAATAAAATAAGTTCCATTTCAAAATTGCAAAATAAGGGGGGTTTGGTCATAGCCCCATAGGAGGAGTTAGGGGAGTGTTGATTACGGTAGAGTTCTAAGCTACGTACTAACTCAGGGACTATTTAAACCTAAACCCTAGCCCTAGCTAGCCCCGCATTGCTACCATGCAAGGGTGTCTCATCCAGTGAGCCCTAGCATGACTCAGACGACTCCTAAGTGAATGGAAACTCGAGGCAGGCACCTGACAACAGTATCCAACCATGTCAATGTCCAACCGTGGTGTGCGTGGTATCCAACTTCGTCGAAGTCTTGGGGATCTCCCGGGACCCCGCCCGTCTATACTGTTAACAGCGCCAGCCGACGCCAACTCTATCAGCCATTGGCAGTAGTTTTGGGATGGCCCAATCCTGCGCCGAAGGAAGAAATATCCTCTAATGCTATATACATTGCTCTGGACAGTAGCATTTGGTGTATGTACGTAATGTACTGCTTGCTTATTTGCCCAAGGCTTGACGGTAGTCGAGGGGTTGGTGGCCAATATTTCGAAAGCTACCAAAGGACAAATCAAAGGTTATCCTCTTGTTTTCGAGCTGGGTTCCGCCAAGCCTCTAATTCTTTGTCGCGTTCGTGCTCCTCCACAATCCAGTAGCAGAATTCCTCCCATTTCCTTTCCCACACGGCCGTGACTCTAGCCTTCAACTCGGGTTCCATACAACTGTGTTCTAAGCTCCACTTTGCAAGTTGTTTCCATCCAAATAAGCTCATAGATTCTGAGCCGATCATCACCTGGTAGAAATCATGTGACAACGAGGATCTGTAATAATTAGCTTTACCCATTGAATTGAATAACCCTTTATTTATGACTTACCTGTAGAAGGTTGCATTGTCGCTATTAATCGTACAAGGAACTTTATTCGCCAATAAAATTGGAAGGTTGTGAGCTGCGATATTTGGTGTTAGACCCAAGATTTCATTGGAGATTGGACATGATTCAATTGCGATTCCCTGCTTCTTGAACTTTTCCATGAGATGTGGATGTCTGGCCAAAGCGTAGCCATGTCCTATGCGTTTTGAGCCCAGAAGGATCGCATCGTACAGGTTGCCATCAACTTTGTCGCCAACCTCCAGAGTCTCGCCACAGTGGAATAAGAACGGGAGGTCTAATTTCTCCTCCTCGCATTGTTGACGAAAACTGAGAAATTCTGGGATAAAGTTGCTTAGCTCATTTCCCATTTCTTCGTGGCCAACAAGATCGAAACCTAGCTTCTTATTAGCTCTCCACATCGTGTTTTGCAGAATCTTGGGAAGCCTACCACATAGTAAATTGCCGTATCTCTTTTTCAGGGAAATGCAATCATCTAGCTGGATTTTCACTTGCGTCTTGTCAAAGGATCTTGGGGTACAGTAAATAACTTTCATGCCTCCAAAATACTGTCTTGTGGCTTCAAGTTCTCTCATTGTCGCCTCAAGCTCATCCCTAATGATGCCCATGATGCCATCGTTGTCGATATTTTCTTTACCGTCATCTGATTTCAAAGTGTTCGTTGCCATGAAATTTGGCCGAATCTCAGCATACTGAATATTGTCTGCAACAAAATCTCTAATGCATTCGCGTGTGTATTTTCTGTAGGCGGAATCGTATGCGAATAGGCCTTTCATCATCTGAGTGCGGTGATTGAATTTCTCCCAAATTCTACAAATTATGAGCGACAAAAATGGGAAAATTCACTGGGGAAATAATGACTTACCCACGACCCGTTTGATGCACTCCGTGTGCTTCTTCTTCGGATATTTGCATTTTCTGAACTAACCAACACTCGGTCCAGGAGGTATTACTTGGGAGGGCCGAAGGCTTTGAAATAACGCGGTTGCGGTCAAATTTCTTCTGGAAGTCGCTGTACCGCATCCACGTATTACTGATATATCGTGAGCTAAATATGTCTCCCAAACCGACATAAATTTCACTTCCATCCTTCTGCCGTTCATGAGTTGCCCCGTGTTCTGTCATTACCATAAATGAGATCCGTGAGCTTTCAAAATTCGTGATCGTCGTCAGAGGCTCAGTACTTCGAATATACATAGCCGAAATATTCCTCGCCTGCTTTATCAAAAACTCCGCGGGTAAGCAGGAATTGAAATGGATGTGAAGATGGGCTCCTTTTGGCATTTTCTTCGCCACCTTGAACAGCTTCGAATTGTTGATTCGCTCCACATTCCCCAGAAAGTGCTCCGCCTGAGGTCCTCCCTTAGAATCAGGTGATGAATTCTCAAATATCTTCTCACGATCATATTTTCGAATATCCCACACAATCTGAGCGGCTTTCTTCTCAATTTCCAGGGGATTTCTTGAACATTCGGCATCGAAATCTTGGTCCCTCTCTTCTTTCACAAGTTTCTCCCGGAGGTGATTGTATTGTTCCGGAGTCATATTGCTCACTGGCCTCTGAGATCGTGAAAAGCGAGGTAACTTTTGAAGTCGATGTGAATGTCCAGAATTGATATGATTTTGGGACTTGCTCTCAGATGGGTCGTCTTCCCCCTTCTTATCAACCGATGAACAACTAATGCCCATCCCCGCTAGGGTCCACGATACAGCAATGCCAACGCTTCTAAGATGATGGTCTCTGTCTATATTTGAGTTTGGCGGCGCAGAAACCAACACTCATAGCGCAGTTTGGCGTGGGCCGAAGTGTTTTGATGTAGTGGGTAACTTGCTGGCTCGTGGGTCCTGATGGAAGATATGATGGTGATGTGGTTGCGGGTGCAGCTCGTGTGCAGCTCCCTCCTTGTTGCCCTCCTTGTGCCCTCTTTGCTCAGCCACCGCGCTCGTCTGTTGATTGGCTAGGTATGCCCCCAGCCTTCTGATATTACGGATATGGTCGGTAAACGTTGTCAGATTGAAGGGTTAGACCAGGTGAGGAGAAAATTACATGATGGTGGAATTAGGCAGGAATTTTATAGTTGGAAGTATCCTGAAGTTGTTGGAGAATCTGGAGATTTCTTCTAGATGTGATTGTTGTTTGGGGTTTGTGAATCCCGTAATCTGCACCCTTCCAGCCCAGCCCCTGTTGGCAGGGGGCGGGCAAATAAAGATTGCACGTGATACTCTGATCACATGTGGGTAATCATTCTCAACGTCCTCTTCCCTCACTCATAAGCTACTCGTACCCCATTACACACTCATGAGTCCATTCTCACTCTTCACTAGGGAGAATCGTCAAATACCAACAACTCATTCAGTCGGTCCTCAACCAGGTACCCTTCACCGGAACCCCAATTCCAAGCAAGGCTATGAACAACAACTAAACTCTTTTCAATCCCAATCAATCTCCCGCCCCAGACGAGGTTGCATATAAGGCAGAGGGAGACCGATCATAGGGCAAACAGACAAGGCCCGTCATCTGGACAACATTTGATGACCCTCTGTCAAGCGGGATTGTCTAGCCTTCGCGTGTCAAGCACCCAGCCTCCTTCAGTGTGACATGTGCCCCAAACACCGGAGGTACTTTCTGGGAGTTTTGTCATACCGTAAGTTGTAGTAACTTGGTTGGTACGTATAGGCTCTATGGCCCCGCATTGGCGGGAACAATCAACGTGTTATTTAAGTTGTCGAGAACAGAGGGTGGAATGTTGGCCGTCCATTTTTGTTTTGTGAACACCCATGGAGATTGCAAAGTTTAATGGAGATATGAGAATGGAATGTTATGTTGCCAATTGGTCAATCAACATATCAAATGGGTGATTGAGATGAAGAGTGGGATACGAGTCGACTCACGAGAGCATTGAGACTGGAGCAGCCGTACTTGCATTGCCTCATACTTAGAAATCAAGAAGCTCCACGAGTCATCGACGTGAAAGGAAATTTATCGCGATACTTTAGGCACCTCGAGAGATTATGAGAACTTTCCCATATTGTCAAAAAGACTTGTCGGTAATTGAATGAGGCAGTGCAAAAATACGCCCAACCCACCCCAACGCTGACACGACACTAAAAATTGATCTTGTATAAATGGAAAACATATGATTGATCTGCTCTATCGTACTCTGCTTCAAAGGACAACATTAGTACTATCCCAATAACGCCATTTTTCCAGTCTTGCCACCACCACACTTGCTAAATGCTAGCCATCATTCGCTTTCTTATACGTTTTAGACGCCGAAATCAATCATCAAACTTAATTCCCTTCTTTCCCTCAACGTCAATGAACCCGCCGCGATAACTGCCTCTCTTCTTCTTGTTCTTCTCCTTGGTGAAACCCTTGCCTTTGGTGACAATGAGATCCTCGTGTGCCTTTTGAGCATAGTCGTATGGGACATATGCGTTGCTTGCCAAGCGCTCGTCAACCTTGATATCCTTGGGAATTCTCGAGAAAGGAACATTTTGCTTCTTGAAAGGTTTCTTTGGCTCGGGAGGCAAAGGTGGGTCAATTTCCATCTTAACAACTTCCGCCTTTACAACCTTAGCGGACTTCTTGCTCTTCTTCGACTTTTTGTCGGCTTCTGAATCGCTGGAAGATGAGGTGTCGGCGGAATCAGATGAAGAGCTGCTCTTCTTGGAGGTATCGGAGAGAGTAGCGCTGGTATCTGAGCTTTTGGAAGGCTTCTTTTCTTCGTTATCATCGGAACTATCATCGGAAGAGCTCTCGGAGTCGGATGCAGGCAGTGGCGTCTTTTTGGCGAGGGAATGTGTGGAAGAGTCTGAATCACTGCTGTCGGAGTCTGAAGATTCGCTATCAGAGGACGAAGAAGAAGAAGATACGCTCTTGGCCTTTTTCGATTTGCTCACATTCTTTCCCTGATCGGAAGAATCAGAGTCAGAAGAGGACTCGGATTCTGAAGATGACGAAGACGACTCGCTATCAGAGGGGGAAACAGCTTTTGTTTTTGCCTTTTTAGTCTTGGGAGCTTCATCTTCTGAACTAGAGTCGGATGCTGATGAGGATTCGCTGCTAGATGAAGCTTTGCGTTTCAGGGCGTTGGGTTTCGACTTTGGTGTCGGGGATTTGGCAATCGGGACGTCCTTCTCGTCATCCGCATCGCTGTCTGAGCTGCTTGAAGAAGCTGAGGACGACGAAGAAGACACGGATTTTCGGCTTGATTTCTTGGCTGGTGGTACATCTTCCATCTCAACATCGCTATCAGAGCTTTCCGAGCTACTGCTTTCACTGCTGCTACTTTCAGGAGCTTGTACCTTTGTCTTTTGCTTTTCTGCTTTGGTGGACTTTGTAGCTTTGGAAGGCTTGTCACTGTTCGATTTGTCCTCAGCTACCGCAACAGGCGCTACCTTGGTATCTTTAGCTGCAACCCATTCATCGTAGATCGTGTTTAGTGGGGGTGTGTCCAATGCGCTCGATTCTGCTGGAACTCCTCGCTGCTTGCGCTCGGTGAGAAGGGTTCGACTTGTGCTCGTGAATTCGTATTGAGAAAGGAATGCGCCGACAAGATCAAGGAGTTTCGCAGATGGTGTAGGTCGAGAGGCATTCTTGAGAAGCTCGTCTGCCAATTTCTTTTCTTGCTGGCCCTTGCCTTTGGATTTGCCAGCAGCTTTTGGTTGCTCTGCGCCGCCTGGGAAAAGCCAATCGGCCTGGGGACGAGCCGCAGCTTTTCGCTTCCCAAGCTTCTGGTTATTGGGATTTCCAGACATGATTGATGACAATCAATTCTGGTTGGCGGTTGAAGTTGAAGGTTGAGTTTGGAGATGTAGATGTCGCGATGGTGAGGTCTACTCGTAGGCGGGAGGGAAACAAATTTTTGGCTTATCAGGTAGGAGATAACGAGCTTTTTCGCGCTAAGTCTTTGTGGCTGTGCAAAAATAAAATAAGCCACCAGCCACATACCTAGGTACCGTGCGCGTGCGGTACGGAGTATGCCCTCAGGCCCTCAGGCCCTCTATCATCTATGAAAGGATTCGGGAATTGCCTTTGACTTCTGCTTCTGTGCACATAAAACTGGTATGTGAGTTTGACAGAGTTTCTCTAGGCAGAAGCAGTTGTTTATCAGAGGAAATAAATCTGATTATTGACACAGTAATAATAAAGAAAAGACCCCAAAAAGTGACTAAATAAACGCATTTTCTGACGTCTACTACCTAGTAGTACTCGTCGGTACTGAGCTCGTAGGTACTACCTACCTACTGAGTACCCAGCCCTTTTCTTAGATCACTACCTACATAGATAAATTACGCTAAAGAAAATAATAAAACAGAGACAAAGATTCACTCCCCAGGTAGGTAAAAAATTCCGTCTCAGTGACGTACTAGGCCCAAAAAGGCACTTTCATATGCAACTCGAGAATTAAAAGCGAATCATATAAGCGCCGTGGCTTACTCGAGTACCCGACCACCCGAACTTCAATCATCACCTCGCCTCGCAGGGATTATGTGGTGGATCCGATCACTCCTCGACCTCGAAATCAACCACACGCGTATGAAACCCTAAATGCGTCCCGTCTTCCCATCTTTCTAAAGGTCCCAGTAATTGCTGGCGGACGGGCAATCGATACCACCGAGAAGCATGAACATGAAGCTGGGGCTTCTTCACGACAACTCCCCCAACTGCGCACACCGATGAACGCCTGAACGAGTGACTTTGACAGCTTCGCCGACACGACGTGGCTCCGCCAAATGGACGGTTCTACGAATGGACCTGGCGGGGTCAGCGGTGCGAGTAATGGAATGAGTAGGGCTGAAAGATTCGAGGATGAGAAACGGAGGATCGTAGATACTTGCTTTGGCAAGAAAGATGAGGATGGGTCTTGTACGCTGCCCCCCCTTCCCCCTCCCCCTTGCCCATTAAACCTGTGGGGGAGCTTGGAAGCTGTATATGTATACTAACGTCCACGCAGTACTGGAATCCTATATTACCCATATCAGAATCACCGAAGATGCGGCGTACCCATCTGCCCCCCCTCCGTTGAATTCCAATCCAAATACCAAAAAGGAACGTCTCATTATCGTCGCCGTGCGGAAATCTGGACGAGTTCGTATGCACAAAGCAAGGGAAAACGTCAACGGAAGCTTCTCAATTGGCAAAACATGGATGCTTGACGATTTAACAGGCGTGAAGTCCTACAACGGCTTAGTACCGTCCACGGCTGAAGAAGAACAACACAAAGCATGGGCAGGGGGCACTGGATTTATCGTCGATATCGGAAAGCCATATTATTGGGTAGCTAAATCTCAGAAGGAAAAGCAATTTTTTATTGCGAGTCTCGTGAAGATATTTACAAAATACACTGGTGGGAAAATCCCCGAACTTTTGGGATTCGACCAGAGGGAGCGAGATCAGCTACTGGGTGTTTCCACAACCTCTTCTTCTCGACCCATTCCGGCTGCCTTACAAGCCGCCGCTGGGCCACCACCACCACGTTCATCTCCTGGCCAAGCCCATAACCGGCCGCCCCCATTATCACAAGAACGAGCTCTGCGTCCACAGCCTAGCCGTGATGGTATGAGAAACTCTCCAGGGCTTCCGCCCTCTTTACCCCTTATGCCTCCCAGTTCTGCGTCTTCACTGACATCTCAGACTTCACGGCCTCAGATGCGGAACCGTCGTGAAGATTCCCCGAGCGGGAGTATAGATTCTGGTGGAAATGCACCTGTGCAAAGTCCACCAGTTCTGCGAAGACCAAATCAGGGCCAGGAATCGTTCGGAAGAGGAGATGACACTACTTCTTCCAACGCAACCCCACGTTCTCGAGGTGGGACTAATGGACTTCCACCTACTCCAGGAAGATTTCAAGATCGTAGTATGACACCAAACTCGTTACGGGTGGGTACGCCAACTGAAGGCAGCTTTCCTTATAGGATGGGAAACGATATTCCACCCGTACCCACTACGCCTGGAGCATTTCCGCCCGAACGACGTAGACCCCCAATAGCAAACCTTGGTGATACTTCACGCCAACGTGGCATGAACGATGATATGGTTCCCGCGCCGTTGGCCAGCCCTGGGATGCGAAGAGACGATTTGCGCCTACCAGTTCGCAGTACCGAACGACCGCCAACCCGTGACTTGGATGTATCCAGTAACCTGCCAGCGGATACCAATGGCTCTGGCAAGTGGGACAGGCCTAGAAAGTCATCCGAATCCGCAACCAGGACTGAATCCCTCAAAGGCTCAAATAATGTACCTGTATCATCACCCGCTGTTCCTCCTCCAACTGTAGACGTACCAGAACTTCCCAAGGAGCCAGAGGTTCCAGATACTCTATCATCTATTTCGCCAGAAGAAGAAGCTCGACCCGGACTTGGCCCCATGATCAAGAAAAAGTCCAAGAACGATGTAGGAGGTGCAGGTTCTTTCTTCATGGCCGCAAAGGCAGCGAGTGCTTTCAATTCTTTTAAGCCCAGAGCTGGTGGTGCCGCTGAACGTCTTCGAGAGCTGGCGGCAAAACAGTCCGAAGGACCAGATGGGATTACTGGTGTCGTTCCAGCGCCCTCTCTGGTTCGCGGAATGAGTGGTGACAGTACGAATGCGCCGACGCCAGTTGCCGCCGCCGCCGCCGCAGCTTCCCCAGGAGTGTCCCACAAAAAGAACAAAGATAGCATACCCGAAGTGAAGATTACATTACTTGGGACCGAAGCGTCTGTAAAACCATCTACAGATAATACAAGTGTAGAAAAGCCAAAGACACGAGAGGCAAGGCGGCCGAAACCGGTGTCTGAAACGATGCACAAGGAATTGGCCTCCTTAGGAGTTGATTCCAATGTTCTTGGAGGCCGAGGTACTGATTTGGTTGAGCTCTGGGAGCAATTTGGATGGGTCGGAGATGGGATTAGGACCAAGAATATGGACCAAATGCAAGACGAAATCGATCGAGAACTCAACAAGATCCAGGCCGGTGGCTGGTTATCGAGATTAGATGAGGAGGATGAGAGAATAGAAGGAATCAAGAGCGGTCTCGATAAATGTATAGAAGAATGTGACGAGCTCGATGGCTTGCTCACGTTATATTCAGTTGAACTCAGCGTAAGTTTTCTTTTCGAGTTGGTGTATAAAGTTACTAAATTTTTAGACACTCAACGAAGACATTGCGTATATCGAGGCACAGTCGCAAGGTCTGCAAGTACAGACTGCCAACCAGCGGCTGTTGCAAGTAGAACTCAAAACTCTTCTCGACACGATCTCTATCTCTTCGGACCAACTGGGTAGTTTACGCGAGGCGTCACTCGAGTCACCACGTGGCCTGGAGCAAATTGAATCTTCTTTGGTCACCCTGTTCAAGGCTATGCTCACTATAGATCCATCTCTTGGTCTGTCTGGTCCCCGAAAAAGCGAGGACGGAAGCGTGAATTCAGGAAAGCCTGGTGGCTTCAATAATTCCGAGATTGGAAGCATGCGTGTTTTACAAGAGAAGAAAGATGTATACAAGAACGAGAGTATCTTGTTTCTTCGTCGTCTCAAACCTTTCCTTCAAGTCAAATTCGGTGCTGCCATCGATGAAACTCGCAAGGCTCTTGAGCTTGAGAAGGGGCCAAATCTTGCGAGGGCGGCAGGAAAAGCAAAACTCAAAGCAAAGAATCATGATCTGGCTCGTGATGTTCTTTGGAGATACAGCCCGCTTATGCTTTTCTCTCGGGAGGTTGACAAGCCTGAATGGGAGGAACTTATCAAGACGTATGAGATGGTTTCCAAACCTCTGTATCAAGACGAGTTTAGAGACGCAGTCTTTTCCTGGAAACGAATTGCAAAGAAGCCCACTGGTGACGAGGCCGACCTCCTTTTCACCTCTCAAATTGAGAAGCAGGAGCAAAACATCGCTACCACGGCCCGAAAATTGACCGTAAAGCGAAGTCAAACCCTCGCCAAAACCTTGCGTTCTCCAATTGGTGATAACGCTAGTAAAACCAACACCGACAAGGCAGACGGTCGTCTACAGCCGCATGAAGTTTTCTCTGGAGCCCTAGATGAGATGATACCAATAATAAGCATGGAACAGAATTTTATTGTGAATTTCTTCCATATTACCTCGCTCGAACAATCGGACTTTCCAGATCTAGTCGCCGCTGCGCCACCGGATAGGAGGAGAGGCGGTGATTTGAGAAAGCCTCAAGTAATGGACCCCAACAGAGATCTAGCAAAGGTGGTTGTGCAGTCAATGGAAGAAATTTATGCTTTCTTTCCTGCTGATATGCAAGCACTTATTGACTGGTCACTTCAAGCAGATCCACTGTAAGCACCCATTTAAACCTTTACCGCATTTCAGAATTATCCATGCTAACAGAATAATAGACAAGGTGTTGGAGTCGTCGTTGCTATTGAACGAAAACTTATTCAATTAGAAGAGTCAAGTCAAGAATTTCTCGCCAAGACACTCCAAAGATTGCACACAAAGCTTCTGGGACTATTCACGAAATTTCTTGACGAGCAAATACGTGCAATTGAAGACACCAAAGTTAAGATCAAAAAGCGGAAAGGGGTCATTGGATTTATCCGCATATTCCCATCCTTCTCACTTTCTCTCGAAACCATGCTTGGGTCCGCGGACGATTTGGAAATCCGTGAGACGGTAAATAGCGCGTATGCTCGAATCATTAAAACCATGTTTGAATCTCTCAAGGTCATTGCGAGAGAGAACCCGGGTACTCAAACCTCTGGCAACGATCCAGAAGATAAGGAAGTGCTCAACTACCAAATTCTCCTGATAGAAAACATGAACCACTATTTGGAGGAAGTCGATACTCGATCTAATCCTGTTCTTGAAGACTGGAAGCAAAATGCGACGCAAGAAATGGAAGAACACATGTCACTCTACCTTGGCGCGGTTCTTCGAAGGCCATTAGGCAAGCTCTTGGATTTCCTGGAAAGTACCGAAAGCTTAATGCTCTCTCGTCAACCGGGAGAGCCAGCTTCCAAGATCTCAGGCATGCCAAGTCACTCCAAGACCACATTCAAGAAGATTCTCGCTGGTTACGATTCTAAAGAAATCAGACGAGGCATCGAAACACTCAGAAAACGAGTCGAGAAGCACTTTGGTGACGCTGATGATCCTGGTCTTAGTCGTGGACTGGTGGCGAAGGTTATCGGGAATTGTGAGAGGTATTACGAGAAGGTTGAGGATCGGATCTTGACTATCAGTCGGGATGTGTATGATGGGGATGCGATTATGGAATGGACAAGGGTGGATGTTCAAGTGGCTTTTAGGAAATAAAGGGGGTAAGGAAGCGTCTCATGAGGTATACTTGGGTGAGGGCATTTGTTCTTTTTTTTGTTTGTGGGGACAGAGCCTTATTTACACCTCTTGTAATTCAGTGGGGATTTTTTTCTTTTTCCTGAGGGCGTAGGGGAGTCGGGTGACTTTGGTTGGTTGTACGTTGAGAGAGCTTGTAACATTGTAGGAATATACCACCAATTAAATGCATATACGTTTAATACCGCAGGGTAGTCGATGATTCCATCGTGGCTGTTGATTCCATAATAAATTGCTGTCCTCAAGTGATGGATGTCCTCACTCGAGGTCCATGAACGAACGCTTTATCCATACTCGCTCTACTATTCTATTCAAGAAGGGAAGCAGTAAGTAATGGCGCTTTATCACATAACCCCAAATCATTGTTGTAATTCTTGATCACTTTGAGCTCAAAGTAAAAAGTCCAGTCGAATCTCAATATTAAGGTTATCTTTCAAAAAAGCACCCAAGAAAATGTGATCCAGAAATTCATAGCCAAATGAGGGGTATTCACTCCATCTCCTATCTATTTCGTCCCTCATCCCCTCCCTCCCCTCCCCCACCCCAAAAAAGGGGGTTGAAGAGAAGAAAAAACGTCACAGGTGAAATTATCCAGAAGTGATTAAATACAACCATACGCGCCATCATCGCGTTCCATCCATCCAATTCACCAAAACAAAACCATTACCAACCACCCACCCGCCTCTCTCTCCCCTTCCTCCCCGCCAAAAAATCAAAACTCCCAAAAAATAAAATGTAAAATAAGTAGATAAAATAAAGTGTACTCGTAAAGAGCGAAGGTGGCCAGAATGGATGGCTACATATATATAGTATAGGCGCGATATGATTGGTGGCACAAAAAAGAATACCCGTAATTTAAACGACAAAAGTACTTATATCTGAATAAGACGGTCACTGTCACCAATTCAACAGAACAGTTGTCTTGGCCCAGCGGTAACATCGACAAAATGCTTGGGAATACCACCCTATGTGCGAGGCATTCAAATCTATCGCACATTATAAGACGGCTCAAAAAGAATCAAAAAACTCAGTTAGTCTGGTTTAATATCCTGGGCGCTCTCAAATGGGAGTTAGGATATTTTTTGCTGTTTTTTTTCTTCTTTTTTTTTCTTTTTAGGACTTTGGTTTCATCCGCCTGGGGGGAGTGAATAGGAGAGGGCTCGCTTGGATGGTGGTGGGAAAGTGGGTGGTAAAGGGCTGGGGGCTTTTGGGAGGAGGATGGGGAGATGGTGGGATGGTGAAGCGACTGGAGAAGGAATTGTGTGTTTTGGGGTTATTTCTATGAGATTATTTGGTTTGGGAGATTCATAAGTGGTTGGTTTGTTTGGAGGTGTTTGTTTGCGGTGCTTGAGCTATACAGAGAGTTGTGTGCGGTACAGTCATGACAACCAACGCGAGCCATTGTTCACTCAAACAATGTTATTAAAAGGTACTTCTGAATGGATGAAACAAGATGTATCAGGTCAATCACTATGACTTCCCTTTCCAAGTCATCTATATATAGTCCCTCTCTTTTCTCAAACCTGGTATTCATATTATCACTTCCAAATCACAACACGAAATACACATACAAATCAACACCCACATCAACAAAAAATCTCTCAACTCCCACGCAAAGCACAACACAGAAAACAATGTGTCTCCACGAACCCCTCCTCTTCACAAACTGCCCCTGCAAACTCACCCGTCTACTCCCCTGCGAAAACCACCTCGCAAAACAGAAATCAGCAACCAACGAAGCGAATAAACACTGGTTCCTCCATTTCCACACTTACTCCCTCTCCTGGGATGACATGTCCGATATAGTACTCGATACAAAGCTATGTCCCCTTTTTCACGAGGAGCCGATCTTGACTATAGATGGGGATTGTGGGATGATGGAAAATGGATGTCCGTATGTTGGGAAGGAGACGGAAGAGAGGGTTTTGGATGATGCGCTGTTGGAGTGGGGGGGAGGTGGACTTTTGTTTGGGTCTGGGAGTGGGTTTAGGGATGGGGTTGTGGATGAGTCGGAGAGTTATAGGGAGGGGGGGATGAGGGAGTGGAGGGGAAGGAGGGAAGAGGATGAGGATGAGGATGAGGATGAGGAGGTTATGGGGGACTGGAAGGTGAAGGGGCTGGATGGGATGAGTTCTGTACGAAGAAGTTCTGTACGAAGAAGTTCAGTGCGAAGAAGCTCTGTACGAAGAAGCTCTGTACCCGAGAAGTCGGAGCGGAGGAGGAAGGGTTCTTTACATATAGACACCAGTATGGAAGGGTATCCAGAAAGACCAAGATCCTCTTTCATGGATAAACCACTTTCTCCTCCTCCAGGCATGGCAGCGGTATCCCCTGAGCCAGTAGATATGGATCCTCGTCATGTTTTGGCCATGATACCCAATGACGAAGAGCGGGTAACTTCCGAGTCAGAGTCATCGGAGGAGATAGATCCTCGTGTTCTTTTCCATAGATTCATGGGTTTTGGCTAAATTAAGTTTTGTGGAAGATATTGCTTTCCTGGGGATAGCTCTATATTCCGATTGTATACATAGAGGCTGTTAGAGATATGATAAATATTATGGTGGCTAGATACTAGAAGTACTTTTAAACATTAACACGAGTCTCACGGTCATTACTCCATGTTTGACTGTAATTATTAGTATGTCATGCATGCTAGAAGGTCTAAAGCAGTCAGCTCAATTATCCTAGAGAGCTTCGCATGATTCAAAGGTACCGAAGCTATGTAACCTAGTGCTTTTGGCTTGTTCATTAATCAATATTACTTTATTTTAATAGAGGCAACGTTCGGCACTTGGAATACGATTCCAAGGATTCCAAGATTCTATTCTAAGGTGGAATAATCTAAAGGCTCTTTAATTTAGAATGGAATCTTCCAAGGCGTGAGGCTTTGGAATTTGGAATTCCAATTGGAATCTATATATAGATTGACCAATAAGAGGGCTCCATTTGTACCGAAGTGATTTGTACTAAAGTGACTAGTAAATTAATTATTTTCTACACCTAACCAAATATCGTCATCTCCAACAAATGACTCTACCGCCTCTCCTTATCAAATTCACTTAATATATCCTTAGAAACAATACCTGTTGCTTCACTTGTTTGTTTGTACAGTACTTGTCTTAGTAGTAGTTTCTTCCGTTTCAGCCCCTGTACTATCGGGGGAAAACCACCTACGGGTATATCTACGAAACCTGTACTCGTAGGCAGAATCACTTAGACCCTCATATTGTACCTTACATAATATCTTGACTTTAATAGTTATTCATTCACGTGACCTACAGACATAGGTTTCGGACCGTAACAACTATTTTCCAGGTCATGTGATAAATTCCAAGCTGGAATTTTGGAATATTCCAAGGGGGGGGAGGGGCCTTGGAATGGAAAGGAATTCCAAGTGCCGAACGTTGATTATTCCAATTAGAAACAAAGACAGTAATCTTAGGTACCTACCTAGCTATCATATACCACAATTAAAATTACAATTACAATTCCAATTACAATTACAATTACAATTACAAGTCCTTCATCCTTTATTCAAAACGACAGTACCTACTATTAAATAAACTACTTCCAAAATAATATTACAGTAAGTCCAGCGCGAAAGTGCTAACTTTCTTCAAAACTTCAAGACCCAACTTCCCTGACCCCCATACCATGGAACCAAGCCTAGCTAGCTCTTTCTTTCACTAATCAGATTGATAAAAATACAATTTTTTTTTAAAAAAAAAAGAAACTTGTAAGAACATGCAGGTGTATATTATAATATTTACTCGTACGTATATACTTATATAAACTTACTTACTGTAAGACGGTATTCCATCTAATTAGGTAGGTAGGCGGTGTTATGGTAGAGGAGTGTACCAAGGTAAGGATTGGGAAGGATGATAGGCCGGGATAGGAGGTAGGAAAGGGGAAGATTATTAGGAGTTAGAGAGAGAGGTAGGTATTATGAAATTTATGTATGATTGAGAGTCTCTCTGTCAATGGAAAATAAAAGAGTCATTACAGCCAGCTTGCTAAATCAATCCAAGTATTAATTAGCACAATCGATCATTCTTGAATTTTCATTTATGCTCAAAGGTAGGTATCATCACCCTTGGTGCGCCAGCCAGCTCATATGCAAAAAAAAAAAAAAAAAAAAAAAAAAAAGATAAACCCTATGAATACAAAAATTCATAACCACATCAAATCATATCCCATTCATCCGTTCACTTGTGGAACTGCTTGACCTTCTCAATCTCATCGTAACTACCCATAAAGATACCCGATCTGTCATGGATTCCATCAGGTACGACTTCCATCATGCGGTTCATTTTGCTGTCGAGTGCTTGGCCACCAGCTAAAAGATGTTAGTTAGTTCTTGGCAGGGAATCAAAAGGGGGAGTTCGCTTACCATTCTCGAAAACCATGGCCATTGGTGCACACTCGTACAGGATTCGCAGTTTACCCTTAGGACTCTTCTTATCTGCAGGATATGCGAAGATACCTCCGTATAATAATGTTCGGTAGGCATCAGCAACCATACTTCCGATATATCTAGCAGAGTATGGTTTGCCACCTTCCGTGCTTGGGAACTTCAAGGAGTTGAAGTACTCCTTGACCGGTTCTTCCCAATATAATGAGTTTCCCTCGTTGACGGAGTATATGGATCGGGATTTTGGAATTCTCATATCAGGATGTGTGAGAATAAATTCTCCAAGGGCGCTGTCCATGGTGAAGCCATTGACAGTACCACCCTTCATGGTGATGACTAGCTGAGTAGAGGCACCGTACATGGTGAAACCTGCAGCGATCAACTCTGTTCCTGGCTTTAACAGATCCTCTTTTGTGCCTTTTGATCCCTCTTCCAGTTTGTGAATGGCAAAGATTGTGCCTACGGAAACACCTGCGTCCAAGTTGGAAGATCCATCGATGGGATCGCAAGCTACCGCATATCTAGCATTTTCGTGTTCTGGGAAGAAAATGGCTTCCTCCTCCTCTTCAGAGACGAGTACTGCACATTTTCCGGAAGAACGCATAGCCGCAATGAAAACATCGTTTCCGATAACATCGAGTTTCTTCTGGTCGTCACCAGTGGTATTGCTTGAACCTGCAAGACCCGTAAGGTTAATCAGGGTCGCACGTCGAATGTAGTAGGCAATCGATTTGAAGGAAAATTGGAGAGCATGGCACAGTAAACTGAGTTGATGGTCAGCTATGATAAACAAATAGGAGGTTGGGGGAGGGCAAACGTGAAATCTCCCGTTGCTTCCTTGTGCTTCGTCTGCTCTTCCGTCAGGAAACGAGTCAAGGTAACAATATCTGTATTGATCTTCTCGGCAGAGTCCATATTTCCGTCTGACGCCATCTTGAATGTTTGTTTATGTTTGTGGTTACTGGGTCGAGGAGAAGTAGAAGTAGTAGTATAAAGGGAGAAGAGGAGCTAGAGCAATTGACGTATGTGGTGGGCCTCGGGTCAGGGCGGCGGACGGGGACAGAGATGTTTGTTGACTGGCTGGGAGGTGAAGCTCCACGAAGCACGAGACAACGAAAGAATGGGCGGAGCGGGTGGGATTGCTAATGGATTCCGGGCGGCGGAAGTGATGGATAGGATTGGCAGGAAAGGGGGTTTTTTGGGGAAGAAATAGAAGTCAATCACACGATGCTTCGCCAACCTAGTATTTGTATGCCAGGCTTTCCAGCCCTAGGTTACTGCCGGGAAGTTAGGTCTTTGGCTTCACATACTCGGTATTGATGATGGCTGGCGCTGGCATTGGCTTTCAGCACATGCTCCCAGCTCCACCATTCAGTCCACCCCGCATCGGCACAAGATTTCCCATGGACCCAATCTCTCAACCACTCCAACGTGTTGAAATTCCGGGACACCGCTAACTCTCAACGGAGGAATGGGCTAAGCAAAATGGCGGAGTGCAACGCAAAGACGAAGATTTTCCGGCAGAAGAAATAGCCTCTCTAATCATAGCAAAGGTTGAGGATATAAAACTTATAGCCGCCTTCGGATGCGGGGGATGTCGGGTGCACTACCTACGAGTAGTGTACCTACCGTAGTATTAAGCCAGGTTGGTGGGTTGCATCCAGGGGTCAAGCTTTCATCTGCAGCGAAACAGAAATGGAAGGTTTGGAGAATGACCTCGGGAACTTTCCAAAAGCTCCCGTCGCCCGTTCCGGTCCGGCTCTGTAACCGATGGTGATCCCGAATCACAAAGGACCAAGGTCACATGATGGAATCAAGTTGTGAAAAGCTTAATCTTTTTTCGGACTAGCGCCACGCTAGTGGTATCCCACTTCAAGAAAATTTCGAGCTGAAGCTTCTCTCTGCTCTCTCCAGATCAACATCTTCTCTCACCAACAATGTGAGCAACCAATACTCGATCGCTGCTGCGCGCAGTTTAATCACTCAACCCATTTCTCGCTCTGTCTATCAGGTATGCGATCACATTTCTCTTCTTCCCTTCCTCAATATGATGACAAACATACAACCGCAAACTAGAGTCTTTGACCTCTAGGGGAATGAAACTATTGTATACGTCAGTCTGATATACAGAGCACAATTGAATCATCAAAGACAACATCTGCTTGGACTTGTAGCTAATTGGCGCTTATAGATGCGACTACCATTCGCGATTCAATCCTCGATATCGCAGTCAATGATGCCCGGCAACGTGTCGCATTGAGGCTTTCGCGCCATGCGATGCGCGGGCACATCGAGACTCCAGGTGCCATGCGCCCACAAAGTGTACGTGTCTTCTGGTTAACTTTTCTTCCTACCTCCCGGCTTTGATGAACAACTCGTGCTTTGCACGCTGGAAATTACCGACTGAGATGCAAATCTTTGAAGTCAACAAATGGCTATTTCTGAGCTCCTAATATACAATTATCATTTGTTTCTGATCAATCATTGAATATCAAACGCTAATGACGTTGTATTACAGATTTGATTATCCGGCCACCATCGCATAAGGTACGAACCATCATGACTTCCACGTCACATTCTCTATCCATACACAATATGTCAAATGATGAGACGGCACTGGGCTCCGACAGTACTCGAAAACGGGGCTGGTTCGTGAAAGGAGATGCCATTTTGCGGCAGGCCTAGAAAACCTCGCCCACTGATTACATTATTCAATATTCTGGCGTGTGGGAATTGCGTGGATCTGATGGGAACATCGTTGACAAGATTCCTGTTACAGAACTGATCTGATCATCTGTCGTAATTCAATCCTCAATGGTATGGTACTTTTTTCTTCTATAACCTTCTCCACATTTTCATGATGAGCATTTTAGATGACGAGTCTGATCCGGGAAACCGATGTTGACACAAATCAAATTAAACCATTCATGCCTTCTGATATTTCTTTGTGGCATTACATAAACAATTGGTTCCTATTCTAAACATAAACTAATATCCTTTCAGATTTCTCGACTTTTTCAGAGTGATATCTGTAATCGGCTTTGTGAGGTGAATATTATTGGAAAGCCTGTAAAAGGTAAGATATTCTCTCCAGCTCCCACAACCCACCCCATATCTCGAGCATAATGATGAACTTGACCTACAATGACAAGCATATGTCCAAGCCTCCGGGCGATGACGAGCATGTCTTGACTGAATGCTTTGATACTTTGTAGTGTGAAGTTATTTTGTGATGACAATTCACTGACACCAATCAATAGAAGTCAACCATGAACCTTCCTCACTCCGATACTTAAACTATTTTCCGGTCACATATTGGTATGTTTTATATTTTACTCTTCGCTCTGCTCAGTCTTAATATGATGAACAATTTTATCACGACGGTCAACATAACCACACGTTGGTATTGATGATAATGCCTGTGACAAGGCTTATATCTGAAATCTCTTTTGAGCTCTTTTTTTCTTCTTCCAGTTTTGCGATGAGGGTTACGACCAAGTGCTAACTTAGCATTCAGATTACACAACATTTGACAGAAACACAATTTGGAGGACGGCTTGCAGAGGGTTTTAATGGCCCATATTACTCAAGTGGCCAACTAAGTATTTGGACCCTTAGGGTGATCGAAGTCCTGCGGGCGACGGTGATAGTTGTCTTGGATTCGGAGCTCTTGGTAATCATAATAAAAACCAGTTTGCCGTCCACTTTTGTCCACTGCTCTCCACACTGTGATTCATTTCGTTTCCTGTTCTCTTGTGGTTTCATGGCCCCACCGTTGTTGGTAGCCGAGGCGAATGGAATTACACATGCTGCTCTCACTTCTTACACTTTCTTGGTTGGCTTGTAGGACAAAACAAGGGATTTGTGCATGAGACTCATCTTTCGAGTCCTTCAGAAGAATTGCCCTCAGTTAGCACTATATCCAGGAACATGTACGGGATTTATACCCCTCCAGATAATATATCTCTAACCGCCTTAGAGTCCATTAATACTTGAGAAAAATTGAGGTGGGGGTTTCTAGAGAAGATTAAGATAAGAAACTGGCTCAAGATTGATTAATGGGTCGGGTAAAGACATACCAATTGGCACGTGATTATCGCTTGGACTGGATCTTAGCGCGTCAAAATAGCCCCGCGGGGATCTTTCACAGGGGGGGGGCAGCCAGCGCTACAAAGTCTCCAATCATCCCATCATTTTTTAAATTCTGCCCAGTACTAACAGGTGACATACCTTACGACTACAGCGCTTGGTTCACGCTATGCCGTCACAAAAAACGAGATGCCATCAGCTTTCTAACACTAACCATTCGTGAATACCCTCTCGCCCTTCTGCGCAAAGAAGCAGGACACATAGCTCTTCAACGGCTACCAGCCGAATTCCTAGACTTTCCGCAAGCTCCGCTATCCTGCCCATCCGACTTCCACTACAGAGGAACCGGATTTTTAAAGACAACTATCCATAAACTGTCCATAGGAATTGGGCCCTTCCAAAATGCCGCCCAAGGAGGAACAAGTGCACGCGCACTTACCGCGGACGGATAACCACAAGGAGAAGTATCCCATGACAAACTGGATATACGATGTATTCCTCTGGACCTTCTCTATCTTGGTGGATCTCTTCTTTAGAGAGGTTCACCCTCGCGGTTCATGGAAAGTGCCACGAACAGGCCCTTTGATATTCGTAGCGGCCCCCCATGCGAACCAGGTGCGTCGAAGTCTCTACTATAGATGGTAATTCATCGCTAATTTACTTGCCTAGTTTGTCGATCCCCTCATTCTCATGCGCACACTTCGAACCGAATGCCACCGACGAGCAGCTTTCCTTATCGCTGCAAAGTCTATGAATAGGTGGTTGATAGGATGGTTCGCTCGAAAAGTTGGTGCCGTACCCGTTAAACGAGCTCTTGACATGGTAAAACCAGGATCAGGAACAATATACCTCCCGGATCCGATAGCAGATCCCCTGCTTGTTCGAGGGGTTGGTACAAAGTTTGGGGGCAAGGAAATTCAAATCGGTGGTCTACTAGTCCTTCCGAGTGTCAACGGAACTGCTGCCAACGCTGAAATCGCTGAAGTTATAAGCGATGAGGAAATTCGGTTAAAAAAGCCCTTTAAAGGCAAAGCTGCCATGACACAACTTACTGGAAGAGAAGACTTAGACGAGAGTGGAAAATTCACAGACCCGGCCATCCAAGGGACTACTAAAGGATTCCAAGGCATAAAATACAAAACCGCCCCGAAAGTTGATCAGACAGAAGTCTATGATGCAGTCTTTGATCGACTTAACGGTGCAGATGGCGCAGTTGGAATATTTCCCGAAGGTGGCAGCCACGACAGAACCGAATTGCTTCCTCTTAAAGCCGGTGTCGCCATTATGGCATTGGGCGCTCTGGCAGCAAACCCAAACAGCGGGCTGAAAATTATTCCTTGCGGGATGAACTATTTTCATGCTCACAAGTTCCGTTCTCGTGCCGTTATTGAGTTTGGAAACCCAGTCGAAGTCCCTCAAGAGCTTGTGGAGCTATACAGAAGCGGAGAGCGGAGAGAAGCCGTAAGCCAGTTGCTAGACACGGTTTACCAAGCTCTTGTCGCAGTCACTGTCACAAGTCCCGACTATGATACCCTCATGCTTATTCAAGCAGCCCGCCGTCTTTACAACCCAACAGGAAAGAAGCTCCCTCTTCCAATGATTGTGGAGCTAAATCGAAGACTTGTCAAAGGATACACACATTACAAGGACGATCCCAGAATCGTATCTTTGAAAAAGTCGGTGGTTTCGTACAACAAAGAACTACGGTATATGAATATTCGAGACCACCAGGTTGAATATGCCAAAAAGTCAATCCCAAAGGCTATCCTTTTGTTGTTTTATAGATTAGGAAAAATCTCTGTATTGTCTGTCGGCGTGCTTCCGGGTTTGGTTCTCTTCGCCCCTGTTTTCGTTGCTTCCAAGATCATCAGTATAAAGAAGTCCCGGGAAGCACTTGCTGCTTCGACTGTCAAGCTTCAAGGTCGTGATGTTATGGCAACTTGGAAGTTGTTGGTAGCACTTGCGTTGGCGCCAATCCTATACAACTTCTACACTATTATTCTTACGTACTGGACCTACCGTAACAGAGTACAAGGTTATGTTCCAGACAGCGTGCCTCTATGGGCTATTTGGGTCGCGGGATATATCATATTCCCCGCAATTACATTCGCAGCCCTTCGTTTCGGAGAGGTGGGCATGGACATTCTCAAATCTTTGCGGCCTCTTGTCCTTTCACTTAATCCAACATCAAGCAACACCATTACCAAGCTTCGCGCTCGGAGAGAGGAGCTTAGCGCAGAAGTGACCGATCTCATAAACACTTTGGGCCCTGAAATGTTCCCTGATTTCGATTCTGCTAGAATTGTTGCGAATCCATTCAGAAATGGAGAAATGACATCATCTCCTACAAGCTCGAAGTTCAACAGAAGAGGCAGCGAACAGTCTGGTGTTTCTGGAACCTCAACTCCCCCCAGCTACGAGAAATTCGGAGACGGACCGTCCAGCAATAACGGTCATTTACCGAGGAATGAGTCTTTCAAGAATCTTGGAAATATCGCGCTATTTGCCACACGCCCACCATCGAGAAATCGAAGCCATAGCAGTAGCAGTGGAGGAGCGCCAGGTTCGGCAAGTTTCCCTTTGCAAGCCTTTAGTACTTTAGACACGAAGGGAAGCTTCGATGAGGTAAGCCAGAAGATTAGAGGAGCTATGCGAGAAAGAGGTCAGACGAGAAGAAGACAGAGTGAAGCCGCTAGAGAAGAACAAGAGGGAGAGGATGATGAAAGTGAGCATGGTATTGAAATGAGGAAGGACATTTGATGGACGAGCTCACTTGTGTTTGGGTGGGGTTTTGTTTCCTCTGTTTTCGGGAAAAGGAGATTGGAGATTAGGTTGTTGGTCTCTAGCCTTTGCTGCTTTTGTAGTCGCGGGGCGTTAACAAATACAATACCAAGGTCCTTGTTTTTATTTTTTTTGTAAATTTCTACTTTGGGCAAGCGGATTGGGTGACTATTGAGTTTGTGACTTTGGATATTGAAATATCAAATGCTGCGGCTTATAAATCCTAGCTTAGTATCGCTCTCTGTATTTTACCATGAGTTAAGAGGTTGAAAAACTATTACTTATCAGCCCGCATGTGAAAAAAAAATTCCTACAGCAACCAAATCCTTGTGCCCCTTTTCCCAAACCGAGGTTCCACCATGTAACTTCAGCTTACCCCAGAAAATCCCCAGAATTTATCGAGACGACCACAACTCGAAGCTCAACCTTCAACCTTCGTGTATACCAACAATCGCTACAATGGGTCTACCGCCATGGGAGACAAGTGACAGCCAATTATTTGCCTTGATAACAGGCGCCAACAGGTAAGCACAAGAACGACGAATCATTCTCCAAACTGCCACCCCGCCATACATATCCGATCCGCGCCGCTGCATGCTGCAGTTCGTTTCCAGCTCCCCCTTTTTCACATGCATAGCGCATGATGTTTTGTTTTACTGTACTGATACCTTACCAGCGGTTTAGGCTATGCCATTGGAACGAGACTCATCGATGAATTCATCACCTCCCCCACCACGCCGCCGAATAACCACCTCATCCTAATTCTCTGCACGCGTAAACCATTGAATACACGTTTCACCATCTCGAGACTCCGCGCCCATTTGAGGAGGTGTGTTGAGTTCTCTGATTTTGCGAAGAAGCAGGTGAAGAAGGCGAAGGAGCAGGGGAAGACGTATAGATGGGAGGATCAGGTTAAGAGGATACATTTCCTCGGGGTGGAGGTGGATCTTTGTGATTTGAGGGGGGTTTATAGACTTGCGGATCGGTTGGTTAATGGGACGGTGGGTAGTCCTGATGCGACGACTATGGATGGGAGGAAACTTCCTTATGGGAGTCCTGGGACGCAGACTTTTTCGGATGGGGTGCAGCAGGATCGGTGGGCGTTGAGTCAGAAGCCTGGGTCGGATGGTGTGGCGAGATCGTGGGGTTGGGGATTGAGTGGGATTAGGATACCTAGGTTGGATGTTGTTATTCTCAGTGCGGGGATTGGGGGATGGGCTGGTGTTAATTGGCCCATGGCTATTCGGGATGTGCTGTTTGATACGGTGGAAGCTGTTACCTATCCCAAGTTCAAGTTACCAAATATTGGAGCTTGTGCTAAACCTCAGTCTTCATACGGCGCGAAGAGTACGACAAAAGACGAGGAGAAGCAGCCGTTACTTGCGGGAAGATCCGATTCTACGGAGCCTCCGCTTGGTAACGTCTTCTGTTCCAACGTCTTCGGTCACTATATTCTTGCTCACGAATTAATGCCACTTCTTTCTCGCCCCGCCTCACCTGCTTCCAAATCCGGAGGAAAGATCGTTTGGGTTTCCAGTATCGAGGGACTACCAGAAAACATCTCTCTGGACGATATCCAAGCCCTCAAATCCAAGACACCATACGAAGACACAAAAGGCCTCATAGATGTCATCTCCCTAACCTCAAGTCTCCCCTCCGTCCAACGCTCCCTCGCCTCCTACTTCGATAGCTCCTCAACCGTTTCCGCATCCAAATCCAAATCCAACCCAGATCAAGATCAAGGAGAAAAAGAAAACCTCCCCCTCGTAAAACCAAAAATCTACCTCACCCACCCCGGAATCTTCTGCTCCGAAATCATGCCCCTACCCGGAATATTCGTCTTCTTCTACCGTCTAATCTTCATCTTCGTCCGCTGGATAGGAAGTCCCTGGCACCCCGTGGAACCATATAAAGCCGCCATCGCACCAACATGGATTACTCTTACCGACGACGACGTTCTTGATGATCTCGAAGGCGGTGGGATTAAAAAGGTTAAATGGGGATCGGGGACTGATCGGAGGGGTGAGGAGAAGGTGTTGAAGACCGAGGTTAAGGGGTGGGGATGGGATGGTGTGGTTGGCTCGAAAGAGGAGGGAATGGTGAGGAAGAGGGGTGCGAAGGATGTTAAGGGGGAGGAGAGGGTGGAATTCGAGGTTCTTGGGGCGAAGTGTTGGGGGGTTTTGGAGGAGTTGAGGAGGGAGTGGGAGGGTGTTTTGGGGGTTAGGGATGGGGCTGGGGCTGGGGCTGGGGGGAAGTGAGGGGTTTGTATGTCTGTATGTCTGTATGTCTTGTATTGATGTAATGTTAATGTCCTACGAGAGAATGGTTAAGTTGTAAGGAAAATTCAATTCATGAAAGGTTTTTGGGCTTCTTGGGCTTCCTCCTTCCTATTGTACTGTACTTGGAAGTGGAAATACATCACTAGGTATGATGAATGAAAGAAGGCAAAATCAGCTAGGTGGTTCTACTGTACCATAGAGTGGGGATAGATGAGATGTGAAGATAAGTAAGAATAAGGATATATAGGAATCACTTCTTCATCTCTCCTCACTTCTCTTGCTTGTCTTCAGTTCTTGCTTGTCTTCATTTCTAACCTATCTTCACTTTTAACCTATCTTGGCTTCTCTCCGTTCCTCGCCATAAGAAGCAAAGAAAGAAAAGAAGCCAAGATGGGTTGGAAGTGAAGACAAGTAAGAGTTGAAGAAAGGTGAGAAGGGAAGTGAGGAGAGACGAGAAGGAAAGACAAGCAAGAATAAGGACATATAAGAACCACTCTTCATCTCTCCTCACTTCTCACGGATCTTCATTTCTAACCTATCTTCATTTCTAACTAATCTTCATTTCTAACCTATCTTCATTTCTAAGCGATCTTGGTTTCTCTCCGTTCCTCGCCATGAGAAGCAAAGCACGAAAAGAAACCAAGATGGGCTAAAAGTAAAGACAAGCAGGAATAAGGACATATAAGAATCCACTCTTCGTCTCTCCTCACTTCTCACCGATCTTCACTTTTAGCCCATCTTGGCTTCTCCCCTGTCCTTGCAATGAAAGACGTAGAAGAAGCCAAGATGGGTTAGAAGTGAAGACAAGTAAGAGTTAAAGATGGGTGAGAAGGGAAGTGAGGAGAGAGGAGAAGTAAAGATATATAAGAGGTGATAATAGGCTAGAAGTGAGACAGCCGAGAAGTGAGTATAGGCTAGAAGTGAGTATAGGCTAGAGGTGAGAATAGGCTAGAGGTGAGTACAGGCTATAGGTGAGGATAGGCTAGAGGTAAAGATAGACGAGAAGTGAGTATAGGCTAGAACTAAGGACAGGCGAGAAGTGAGTATAGGCGAGAAGTGAGTATAGGCGAGAAGTGAGTATAGGCTAGAGGTGAGGATAGGCTAGAGGTAAAGATATATAAGAAGCGAGGATAGGTAAGAAGTGAGTATTGACGAGAGGTAAGTATAGATAAGAAGTAAAGACAGGCGATAAGTGATAATAAACGGAAAGTGGGTATAGGCTAGAGGTGAGTACAGGCTATAGGTGAGGATAGGCTAGAAGTGAAGATATATAAGAAGTGAGGATAGGCTAGAAGTGAAGATATATAAGAAGTGAGTATAGGCGAGAAGTGAGTATAGGCGAGAAGTGAGTATAGGCTAGAGGTGAGGATAGGCTAGAGGTAAAGATATATAAGAAGCGAGGATAGGTAAGAAGTGAGTATAGACGAGAGGTAAGTATAGATAAGAAGTAAAGACAGGCGATAAGTGATAATAAACGGAAAGTGATTATAGGCTAAAAGTGAGATAGGCGAGAAGTGAAGATAGGCGCGCCTAGAAACTAGAGGATCCTAGAGATACTACGTTAAAGCACGGCTTGAATATGCAATTTATACGATAAAGATATAGGATTATAATACATACTTATAGAATAAAACAGCGACTAACCAAGTTTTAGAAAAATTCAAATAGTTTATTAAAGAAGCGATTAACTACTTAATTAGAGTGATTTGACTAGTAGATATAATTACTTAAGTGGTTTTATTAAATCGTAACAAAAGTACGAAATAATTATCCTTAAAGGATAGCTCACTTATTCCCTGTTCTATAGCATTTTCTAAAACAGTTATTGCTTTTCGGCTCATTCATGCCCTTGAAGTCTCTTGTAAGAGCCGGGAGCATCTTCCTGTTTCTTTTCATAATATTATCTATATGTAGAGAAGAACTCGGCTAATTAGAGTGGTAAAAAGACCGATCTGTCTTCAGGCTACTTAATTGGTACTCAAGTTACTTATTAAGAACTTGGCGCGAAGTGCTTCTACTTAACTCTACTTCTTTAATTCGCAGAATTCAGATAAAATGTCAAAGAAAGGCGCACGCGACGTATCGCTCAGAAGCTATACTATACCACAATATCAGTGGACAGAAAGAAACGAAAACCCACGAAATGATCTTACCAGGATACTAACTGAAAACCACGGGAAAGAAGCATTTGATGAAATGGAAGACCGGGTCACGAGCATGGGTCTGCCAACATTACATCCGGACTACTGGTAGTAGCCGAGCCAGAGGGGAAGGGAGAGTAGAGGAGAGTTCTGATAAAGTGGAAAGCCATGGAGACATGTCCATCTCTCAAACTCAACGTTCGGCATCTGGAATAGCTTTCCATGGAATTCCAAAATTCCATTCTACCTAGAATACTTCTAGAGGCCACCTAAATAGAATAATTCCTGCTATTAAAGAGGCTCTAGAATTCTATGGAAAAATGGAATTCGATATAGGCGGTAAGGATATAAAAATAGCAATTAGACTAATCAGAGAGTAGGATTTTGTATAAAGTGCGGTAGAGTACTCCGTACAGTGGTCAAATATTTGTGTACGATACGATTCTTATCCTACAACTAAACGATTTATTCCGCTAAAAGAGCATTAATTTCCTCGTCACTCAATTCCTCTAATATATCCTTAGGAACAAGAATCTACAATTTCTAAAGCTTATATGTCAGGGTAGAATATTAAATAGCTTGTTTATAAGGAGAGAAGGAGAGAGCACCTCGCGACGAGACTATATAGCTAGCTAACTAGTACCCCTATTTACTACTACTAGGGGCATTACGTGCTATATCCCCATTTACTATAAATGGTGTGCGCGATACGTACGGACTATGGTAAATGTAGCATTCCTATTGGTCTATTAGGCCGGGTGGACTTTTTTCCGCGCTACGTGATTTTATTCTATAGAAATTCTATAGAATAGGGGGTATAGAATGGAATTCTTCTAGACCTCGACTGAATAGAATAGAATCCTTCTAAAGGGGGGGTCTGGAATAGAACGGGATTCCAGATGCCGAACGTTGCTCAAACTTGTTCTCTGATTTTAACAGGTCCTCAAATTTCATCGGTAAATAGGTGCTTTTGATTTACGAGATTGATAAGTTAATTATGCCGTTAGGAGGCCGCTGTATTACCATCTCAGTGCGAGTCTTGTTCTCCTGTCTAATATGTTCTCAGGCCCGTAAGGCCAGCATGCTGCTTCTGGCAACCGGTTGACAATCGATAATTTCAGCCAGAACTCGAATTGTTAGACCGACATTTCCCTTTGCCTCCACTTCAACTGGGAACATGTTCCAGGAGCCTTATAGTATTGCCACACACCATGTTGAAAGAAAGAACCTACATATGCAAGCCAGAGGATAATGAATTCTGCTGAAAATGATCCGGCGCAAGAGAAACTGTCTCGAGCGAAATCTGAGGAGCTCTTGTACTCAAGTTTAAACTCACGATCCACATAACCACCTGTGAGTATTTGATCAGTGTAATCTTTATTTCTCCGTATACTCACAATTGAACTCCTGGGCTCAACGCGACTCAATGATAACATATCTTGAAAGCGGGATTGAGAGATTGTTACCCTCGTGCAGAAACAATAAGCAACAAAACTCCCACCAATACCAAGATGTAGAAAATAGTGACAACTCACAAGAACTCCTTTTTGCGACGGCCCTCTTGCATTTGCGCCATTTATCATCGAAGGATCGAGCTACATGAACTATGCTACGACCCTTCGCTATCCACCACCAGCTTAGAATGTGACATGACTAAAACGTGAGTGCCATAACCAGACGTACCTCGTGTATCTTTCTCAATTTTCACAATTACCTGCGGGACGCGCCGTGTGGCAATTTCCAAGAGGTCGAATATGATTTAAGGGGGATGTCATTCATTCGCTTAACAAATCTAGCGAATGTACCAGTATTTTATTGGATGACACGTCTCATATCCTCCTAAGATAAATGACAGAATAAAAAAACACGGGAGGGTTTCAATAGTCTGAATTGCTTCGGGGGATCATAGTAATGAACAATGTGCTTTTCCTGGCCATTGCCAGATTGATTTGCCATCGTAAATACGTATTATGCCTGTCCGTGCCTCCTTCCTCGGCGTTAACAATGCTGCCGAGCGAGTTATGCGCCACTAGCATCAATTATTCGGGGCTGCTTCCCTTTTGAGTAGCAACACCATATCTTATATCCTCCTTGATGCTCGCTACCAGAAACTCTTGCTGATTCTGTTGAACCCCCTCGACCCCGCATGAAAACTAGAAGCAGTTGCCCCCCCAAAAGGAACTTTGTTATGCAAGAATAGGATGGCATCCTCAATAATATCGCTTATTTCTAGAAGGCACCTTCCAATCTGAAAAAGGTATGCACTCATCGGAAAAGGTTCTCCGTACGACTACTGCAAACGCCCGCACAGCTGTGCGCAAATAAATGTAAATTTAGAGACCCGAATGCTTGCATTATATCGAAATGATAGAACAAAAATGCCGAGAACCCGGATCACCACTTAAGAGAAAAACAGGGCCAGTTTCGATACTCATAAGAGGTTCTAGAATTCAGGTGCAGGCTGCACAAATGAGAATGCTGGTTTGATGCCGAGAACCCAGATTGCCACTTACAAAGAATTAGGTCTGATTTTGATGTTCGCAAGAGGTTCTAGAAAGCGTGCACGCTGGCCAATTGAGAATGTCGCTTTGCCATGAACTGAGGTTCAAGAAACAGAGAGTGACTTTTCTGACCATAATTCTTTTCGTGAATACCCTCTATCTGGTTGAAAAGACACAATGGTTACTCAATAATATGTGAATACATTTTATAGGAGGATAAAACCCGAGCGCCAATGGAAATGTCACTGAGGTAACAGCGAAGACGCATAAAACCCATGGAATAAATTAATACCCCACAAACCCGTCGATCCTCGTGGTCTTCTCCCAACCACAGATTGGGCGAGACATACTCCGACTGAGCCACTTATCGTCGTCACCACGACACCAAGTTCATTTTCAAGCAGTCTTTCCAAGTATTCTTGGACGTTCTTCAAGCAAGTCGTTTTCGCGCGCAAACTTATGAAGATCTGTCGGAAATAGAATGCTTGGTAAAGACTTAGCGCCAGAGGCGGCTAGAATCACATGGGCGGCGCAAGACCGCAAGCATCTAAAATCTGATTTCAGCCCCGTCCAAGTGCAGATGTTGACTCAGTTGACTGGATTTTACCCCCAAAAGAGTTTCTAACTCCGAACCTCGGGTCTTCATGAATAGCGTGCTCTCGTTCCGTGCCGTCATAGATCTATTGCCCAAGAGCGTCAAAGGCCGAGGCCGTGTCCGTGAAGGAAAGCATACAATGCCTTTTCACATTTGTCAAACAATTGAAAACAGGTACCTTGTATAACTGCAGCAAATGCAGAAGATGTTGAACTGTTGTTCAGATAACAACTGACTTTCGGAAAGAAAAAGCTCAAACCATTGTCCAATCGCGGGAGGGGATTTCTCAAACACACCCCACAATCTTCAGCGATTGCCAACCCTCCTTTGCTCTTGACAAACAAGCATTAGCATGCAATAGTCACCGGTCAAGACGTCAGCCGCTTCAATGACAAGCCTCCATGTGGGCTTTTATATCGTGGGGTTCGGAGCAAAAACCCAATTCTACGGGGTACAAAATAGTGGTAGGTACTTAATAAAAGGCATTACCAGTTTTCAACCAGTATGTTCGTCGAGTGTACCGTATTGAGACTGCAAGCATATCAATAAGAAGCAGGCGTAAAACGTGTTTTTCTTGTTGGATCTTCAGTTGGTGGCCTCTAAGATGTTATACTTCAAAGCTTTCTTGGTTTTCGCTTGTGCAGGCTCAACATGGGCTGCGGCAGTGAGGTCTGCATTGCCAATTGTCGATTTGGGTTATGTTGTTCAACAAGCTACTATAAATGTAACCTCCCAACTTCTTTGTCAACTCAATTGATTGTAAAATAAAATTCTAACTGTCTACAGGAAACCGGCCAATACTACAATTTCTCCAATATTCGATATGGAGCTGCTCCAGTCGGGGACCTTCGATTCGCAGCACCAGTTCTACCAACCACCATCAATCGCACCGTAAACGATGGTCAAACTGGAAATATATGCCCACAAGCTGGTCCATATTGGTATCAAGTTATGACATATTATCTTGGTGGAGTTGATGTTACGACATTGGCAGGCATTGCTGCTCAAGTAGATGCAGCAGCTAATGCCTTGACAATTGACAGCATTCCAGCAGCAGACCCAAGAGAAACAGAGGACTGCTTATTCCTCGATGTTATGACACCCGTTGAGGCATTCAATGGGGGCAAAAGACTTCCGGTTCTTGTCTGGATATACGGAGGAGGATTCACAACTGGATCTAAAACCGATTCTGGAAATCCAGCAAGCTTGATCGCAAAGGCAAAAGAAGATGCTGGTGAAGGTGTGGTTTTTGTTGCTATCAACTATCGCTTGGGTCTTTTTGTAGGTTTCACTCCAAATCAAAAACTCCCTCTCTCACAACACTAATTGTATCGCAGGGATGGCTACCGGGCTCAAAATTCGCTAGCCAGGGAGGACTTCCAAATGCTGGACTTTACGATCAACGACTTGCCCTCGAATGGATAGCGACGAATATCGGTAGATTTGGAGGCGATGGCACTCGCGTAACTGTTCTGGGCGAGTCTGCCGGAGGATCTTCAATCATGCACCAAATCACTGCATTTGGAGGAGCAAAAGCACCTTTCCAAAAGGCGATTATGCAAAGTCCAGGATTTAGTGTCGAACCCGCAGATTCTGAGCAGGAAGCTGTTTACAATACTGTGCTCTCTGACGCTCAGAGTTTGATTTCGGCGAATATCACAGATGTATCGGCTCTTCGTGCCCTGGATTCCAAGACCATAGCTGCGTTGAACTACATTGTCGTTGCTAGGTCTCCATACTCATCATTCACCTTTGGTCCAGTTGTTGATGGGACTTTTGCACCCAAACTCCCGGGTGTCCTCTTACTTGAGGGCAAGTTTGACAGCAGTGTTGAAGTAATGACTGCCCACAACTCAAACGAAGGCTTCCCCTTCACTTCGCCATTCACTGACACAGAGGATGAGTTCAAGGCCGCTCTTGAAGCCCAATTTTCCACAGCATCCACAGAAACCATCTACTACATCTTGAACACACTTTACCCAGCTGTGTATGATGGCTCATATGGGTACACGAATGTCAACCAAAGAGCCATTCTTTTGACATCTGAGGTATCATTTACCTGCAACGCGCGATATTTGAACACAGCTTTCTCCAACGACACGAACTCCTACTATTTCACCGTTCCCCCAGGACTCCATGGCGCAGATATTGCATACACGTTCTTCAACGGAGATACCACAACATTGAATGATGGATTCCCGGTGAACGCGCCAACTGCAAACTTGTTACAGAAATACATTGCGAACTTTGCAACTAGCAAGAGTGGAGATCCCAATGGTCCTGGGCTGCCAAACTTCCCCAAGTACGGCAGCAATGCAACGGTCCTCGTTTTGGATTTGGCTGCCCAGGGGCAGTTGGCGGTGGATACTGCTGCGAATGAACGATGTGCTTGGCTTCAGAAGGCTTTATATGCATGAACATATATGTTTTTCTTTTATAGCATAGAACACGAGCATAATGATAATGACGCAATATATATACGAAATTTTACTTGAGAAATGTTCAAATAGACTTGTTGTGAAGAAAGACTACGTGAAAAATATCAAGTCAGTTTGTATAAGTATAGACCATTGGTGACTAGAGACTCTTGGCTAAACGCTTTGCTGTGATAGAATCCGCATGGGATAACGAGTTTGTGACAACGAGTATGTTCCTCCCGCCTTTACAACACTCAAATCTTTCACAACTTATTACAAAAACTTGTTCCGATTCCATGAATAGCTTGCAATCTGACGCCATTCTTTCACCCTACGGACATTGATCAAATACACCAATAAATGCGCTTCTGATCACTTTCCGTATGCATACCCACACCTATTACAACTATACAGATGACTGCGCAGCAACCGCAGCCCGAACAACATCGGCAAGCGTTTCAGTATCCTCTCCATCAATAAGTCCATTATCTCGCTTCTCATACAGCGTCCCGCCTTCAGCCCAAATACGGCGGAGAGTAAACATAGTAGCCGCAGGGTGATTATTAGCATAGGCTTCCTTTTCCAGCTCGCGGAGTCGTTCAAAACTGGTATACGTCACGGACCATTTCTCGCCACCGGTTTGTTTCTCAAACTCGGCTACAATTTCGTGGCCGGTGGTGGTAAAGGAGTTGACTCTGAGAGCGCGGTTTTTGGCAGCTTCTGGATGGAGAAGAGCCTTCACTACAAGTCTTCCAACACTGTCTTGGATTAGCTTGAGTATCTACTGGCCATGATCTCGATTCATACTCTGCGAGTGCTGTTAGACTGATTTTGCCTGTTCCATCTCCAGTCAATACTGCTTTCTTTTCTTTGACGTTGAATCCTCCTAGTTCCAGGGCAAATGGAACAGCCCCGAAGAATGTACCATTAGGAGCACCATCGGCGTATGGTCTGCAATACTTGGATTAGTCTTCCGAAAAAAAAAACATGCACAACAGTATGAACAGGGTGGTTTATACGGGGGTCAAGCGAGAAACGTCTGGGTTCACTTACCCAGTAACTACATAAGTGTGATCAAGATATGAAGCCTCCCTCAACGCTGCTCGAACTCTCAATTTCTGTTGATGAGCTGGTTCTTTCGCCGACGTTTCGTTATACTCAATATCAGTTCCGTACTCGGACGGAAAAAATCGCTTAACACTGGGAACCTTCTCAACAACCTTAATCAATTTAAGTTGATCAGCAATAACCGCTCGTCCCACAGCACTGACGATTGTTGTAATACCTAGAATCCAAGTTAGACTCATTGCTGGAGTAACAGATCAACTGATGGACCATTAAGTGCTGACACAACATCAGCTTCCTCCCTCATATTCCCCACAAGCACTTCGACTCCATTGTCTTTCAATTGACTAATCAGATCATCCTTTGTATTCACGGTCCCGGGAGATGTGAAGATGGCGATGCGACCGAAGGACGACTTGGCTTTGACTATTTGGTCAATGATATACTGTCCAATATATCCCGTCGCCCCAAAAACGAGGATGTTTTCTTTCGTTGTGGGTTCCATTTTCTATCGGATACGGAAGTTGCTGCAGTCTACTTATGTATGTTGTGCTTTCAAGAGGTAGAAGTTGCGTTTGAGGAATAGCATAGATCTGGACTCGCAACGCCCTCCGATGTTCGGATGTGAATTGATAATAAGCTTCTTTCCTTCCAATCCCGTCTGTTGACCCGCCAAAATATTTCACTTCAACTTGGCGTAATTTGTAGCTGTTTTTGATAGTGTGATGGCCAAAAGCAACACAGCCTGAAGTGAGAGATACAAAGTGAGGGGGTTTCGATCATCGATGCCAAGGTATGCATGTCGATTACAGAATGCAACAGCACCGCCACGTGAGAGTAGGAATCGGGACCATTTGTACTGTCATAGATTTGTTAGTTCTCCCAGTCTTCTATCTTCTGCTTTGTTCTTTCCTTCAAGAACTTTCCCGTTTGATAATTGTCAAGTTGTCTAGGAGATTACACAATGGCACAGCGTCTTACGTTACCTAGACACCCAAACTCCCTTGGAGGATTAAGTCTTATCATATATCTTGTGGTATTTCTAGTACTACTCCAGTCATTCGCAAATGCCACCGATAGCCAACCACCGGTTATCTGCACAGAAAATCAGACGGAATATGATTTTGTAAGTGAAAATCATGAAGTTCTCTCACATATCAGACTCACTAAGAACAACCCATAGATAATAGTAGGAGGTGGTACAGCCGGACTCACTCTCGCAACTCGACTAAGCCAAAAGTTAACTCAAAGCTGTTTTCTTATCATCGAAGCAGGACCAGATGGACGTCAAGATCCCGGAATCTACGTTCCCGGCAGAAAAGGCTCAACGTTCGGCGGAAAATTCGACTGGAACTTCACAACCATTCCCCAAACCTCCGCTTCAAATCGCAAAGTCAATTTCCCCCGTGGAAAAGTCCTCGGTGGCTCCTCCGCTCTCAATCTCATGATGTGGGATCGAGGATGTAAGGCTGATTATGATGCTTGGGAAGAGCTTGGGAATAAAGGTTGGAATTGGAAGACTATGTATCGAAACATGCTTAAAGCTGAGAATTTCACTTTCTCTGATGAGTATGGAAAAGAAGGTGTTGCAAAAGGTGGGTTTATCCAGACGACTATTAATAGGCTTGTTCCTTCTCAACAACTTGCCTATTCGCCGACTATGCAAAGTTTGGGATTGAAACCCAATCTAGAGAGTCTTGGTGGTGATCCAGTAGGTGTTTCGAGACAGCCAAGCAGTATAAGATCAGAGGATTATACGCGATCATATAGCGTTGAATATTTGAAGCATGCACGTACGAATGTTGTCTTGAAAATAGCGACTCGAGTAGCCAAGGTCAATTTCGACGAGGATCTGAAAACCACGGGTATCACTCTGGAAGATGGAACATTTATTACTGCCGGCAAGGAAGTAATTCTCTCGGCAGGGACGTTTTTGTCTCCAGGATTGCTCGAACATTCTGGTATTGGAAACAAAACGATTCTTGAGCAAGTTGGAATTACGCCTCTCTATGATCTACCTGGGGTAGGAGAAAACCTTCATGACCACCCTAGAGTTCAAGCTTCTTATATTTTGAAGCCTGGGTTTGAGTCTGTTGATCGGCTAAGGTTCAATGCTACATATGCCGCTGAACAACTTGCTCTCTACGATGCTGGACTACCTTCAAGGTAAGATACAGCCAGTCTCGGCTATTCCACCTAACTTAGATAATGACCTGTGCAAATTTCCTGATCCTCAATTACACTTGTCTTTATCTAACGTTCCCCAGATACGATTACACAGCCTCAGCCTTGATCTACACCCCCTGGTCCACCATATTCCCCTCAACACAAGCCAAACTCCTCTCGCTTGCCCAATCTCTCATTACCAAAAAATCCCCACCAAACCTAAAAAAGACTCTCGCCCTCCTATCCAACCCATCCGTCCCACAAGTCGAAGTAATCTTCACCGATGGCCTAACATCCCCCGCCGGCTACCCACCCCCAAACTCCAGCTCCTACGGAATAGAAACCTTCACCCTAGTAGCCGGCCTCATGCACCCCTTTTCACGGGGCTCCGTCCACATTTCCTCCCCCTCAATCACCGATCCCCCGCTTATCGATCCGAACTACCTCTCTTCACCCATAGATCTAGAGGCTCAAACACAACTAGCAAAGTACCTCCGTGAAATAGCTAATACGGAGCCATTAAAAGGGGTTTGGACTGAGGAATATGAACCAGGGGTAGGTGTACAAAGTGATCAGGAGTGGGTGGAGTATGTGAAGAATGTTACGGCTTCGTTTGCGCATCCTGTTTCGACTTGTGCGATGGGGCCGGAGAGCAAGGGGGGTGTTGTGAGTGAGAGGTTAGAGGTTTATGGGACGAGGGGGTTGAGGGTTGTGGATGCTAGTGTGGTTAGTTTGTTGGTTAGTGGGCATATACAGACAGCTGTTTATGGGATTGCGGAGAGGGCTGCTGAGATTATTTTGGAGGATTGGGAGGAGAGATTTGGTTTTGTTACTGGATGAAGGGATATATAGGTGATCTGTGCTCTTTTGCTCACGATACAGTAAATAAAAAATGTGAAAGAAATAGGCATCTCGTTGTTTTGTTTGGCTCGTTTACTGTAATACTTCGACATCATAATACAGCTATCACCTAGATCTTTTGAAAGGTAGCTTTGACTATCCTAGAGGAATAGAGAATTTATGAAGTACTGCAAGTATAGGCATAAAAATGAAGTAACGTTCAAAAGCATTAATTCGCAACCTACGCTATTTCTTTTTTCTCCACTCAACTGACGCTACCCACTTCATCACGCTATTTCATTGCCAGTAACTGTTATCCATTTCGTCTCCCACAAGCCATCTCAAACGAATCAAGACTTGTAGATATCAGAGTCACTATGAAAGTCAGTAAATTTCTTTGTCTCCAAAAAGAAATGAGATGAACTCACAATTTTCCAAATTTATCTCTTCCCTCGGCATCCTTATTAACCCAGACACTTACACTGGTTCCGCTGCACTTGAAATCTCCAAATCCGTCTTCACCTATCTTTACTTCTCCTTTCTCCCAGCCAAGAACATCAGTCCAGATCTCACCAGAATGCATCTCACCAACATGCATTCTCTTCTGGCCAGGTCCAGCATTGGACATGACAACTGCACATCCGAATCTTCGATCCCATGTTCCATATCGGACCCAGCCGATGCAGGTAGGGTAATCGAAATAATCTTGTTGGAGGCCGTAAGAGTAGAGCTTGCGTGCCAAGGCGAGATCTGTTGACAGTGAGAATGATGATAATGGAATTTAAGGGGGATTTTACCTGGAAGTGCACCTCCACATGAGGGTGGGAATGGATGCTCTCCTTTGATGCCGTAAAGGTCGCCATAGAATATGCAGGGGTAGCCGTCGTACCGGAGGAGGATGAGGGCGTAGGCTAGTGGCTTGAAGAATGGCTCGATGGGTGCCTCGAGTGCTTGGTATGGTTGAGTGTCGTGATTCATAACCAGAGTCTATAACTGTGATAAGCGATTTACATGAAAGTAACAGGATTTGGAATACTTACCACAGCGTTGACAGGAGTGACCTTGACCAACGTATCTTCGAAAACAGTTGTCAAATCCGCATTCTCGGTCTTGCTCAATTTACTAAAGTTGTAGACGAGAGGGGCGTCAAACAAACTGAACTTCTTGCCCATTCGATCAAGATAGCTCGTCATATCATCCAAGCTGTCTTTCCAAAATTCGCCAACGAAGAACCACCCTTCTCCGTGGGCCTTGTCGAGCTCGGTGATCAGCTGACGAAGAAAGTCTTCGCTGAAATGCTTCACAGCATCAAATCTGATACCTTTTAGGGTAATCTGATTACTTAACCATATACTCCAATCTCTGACATCCTTGGAAACCTCGGGATGGTCATAATCGAGATCTGCAAACATAAGGTAATCATAGTTTCCCTTTTCGGCATCGACGTCATCCCCATCAGCCCAGCCCTTGGTTTTGTCTCCAAGAATCTTGTAGATGGCGGTCTTCTCGTTGGCAGCGTTGTAATCTGTGCCAGAAAAATGATACCAGTGGTATATCATTTTGGAGTATTTGCCTTTGCGACCAGGGAAGTCAAAACCTAGCCATGCATCAATCTCGTAAGGGTCGGAGATATTTTTGTTTCTGTTCTCAGGATCGACTTCTTGGACTTCACATTTTTCCTTGCGGTCCGCTGCAGCTTTGTGATTCAAGACTATGCATTGCGTCAGTGATCCGAAAGTGGACTCTCAGTGATGTGTTTCGCAAATTTACCTGCATCCCAATAGATTCCCATGCCACAATCGTTTGATGCCTTCACAAGTGCCATGAGTTCATCCTTCGTACCCCATTTCGTGCCTATGGATCCCTTCTGATCAAATTCACCGAGATCATAAAGGTCATAAATATCGTAACCATTGCCTGATGGCGCAGATGCTTTGCATCCTGGGGGAACCCAGATGTTATCAATTCCAGTTGCCTTGAGTTTTGCAACATTGTTTTCCAATCTTTTCCAGTGCTTCTGGTCGTCTGGAACGTACCACTCGAAGGCTTGCATCATGGTCATGTTCTCCGGCGTGGGTTCCTCTACTAAACTTTAGATCTGTTTGTACCGTGATTCTGTTTGGACTTACTTGAATCCCCCATCTTGACGGTTGGTTCGGAATTAAGTTCTCTTAAGCTCGCGGCGAAGGTAGTTGGATTGTAGGAGTACTTGAAGTCTGAAGAAATGGTGGGTATCACTCGAGAATAAATGTAATGTAATGGAGGAGGGGAAAAGAACGAGTAAGTTGGTCTTTCCCTCTACAACCCGTCTCTTACCCCCACTAAGTGAATATGAGCCTAAGTTGGTGAAGATAGGAGGAACCTGGAACGAAACTACTGTACATGCAACAGTAGCTGAAAGCTGCTCCAATCATAGAAATCTCACCCGCGTTCTGATAAGGCCTGGACCTCCGGAACCCTGGATTTGACAACCATGACGTAGATGGCTTTGAGAGCCAACATAAGACTACAAAATGGAAAGATATGGCATCTGAGATTGGCATTCAGGATAAGACATGAGGATATATATCAGACTTCTGCCTCTCAACTATTACCTGTCGACTATCTGTACAACTGTCGGCGTGTCGCACAAAATAAATACTGTAGAACCAAACGTCTGGGCTGCAGGAACATGCATTGTGAATGCATGTGGTTCTGGCGCATCAGTCGCGAAGTTTAGAACGTACTCGAGTTCCAAAGATCAGATTGAACGACAATGCTTTCGCTATGAGTCGCTATGAGAAATTCCCATGAAATTAGTAGTTATTATTGGGTGGTGGAGTAAACTAAACAATGCTCGCTTGCGCCCCTGATGGGCATGAAGTCAAAACCAGGGAATTCCAAAAAGCACGAGCGAGGGAGTGGAGTGGCCTTGCATGCCATCGGCGCCACACAAGCTGAACCACAATTGTGAGTGCCGACACGAGGCTCGATAAGAAATGGAAAATCCCCAAAAATGGAACTTCACAATTGAACTGCTGTCACTCTCCACTGTGGGTGGTGCTTGAGATATGGTTCATATGGAGGGCAAAGGCCAATAGTTCTTCTCCTGTCTTCGTACCCCTGTCCACGGAAATTTGGCGGTGACAAGCTCATCCAATCGCCACGACAACCAAAAAGTCAATAAACCAGCTCACCAGCTCAACCCAACGAAAGTACCGGAAAACCAGTAACACGATCACAAGCCACCCCGTTCGAGTCCTGTCCGACCTCAATTCGCTGGATATATTAGCACTGCGTTTATCCTGCACGTACCCAAGTAGCGGGTTGCTGCATGAACCCTCCGAACCCTCGAGGATCTCTCAAGTCATTGTTTACTAACACTGACCGCTACCCAAGCAATGGGAAAATCTAAAGCTACAAAACAGAAGAAATTCAGCATCCACGTCGATCAATCCTGTTTGACAGATTCCACGGATCTCGCCATGTCCCCAAACAGAGAAACCTCTGATTCCACGACTATCCGCCACGATTCATGGAAGGAGGGACAAACGGAGGGAGTTCGGGAGAATCTCGAAGTGAGGGAGGGAGACGCACAAACCAGTGACGACGATGACAACGAAGGGAGCGTGGGCCGCGAACGAAAACTGGGTCACCTCCAAGCAAAAATACACGCCGCAGCTCGTGCTGTAATTGCAGACATTGAGAAGGACCAGAACTATCGCGGAAACGAGGATTCGATCTTGAGTGTGCAAACGGATGAGAGCCACGAATCGGGAGATATAGGGCATACATACGAGGGGACGGATTACAGTCGTTCCTACGATTCCGGCAACGAAGAATTGTTAGAATTGACTCGCGATATGAGTACCTTCCCAAATGCTCCCGAGCACGACGAGGAGCTTATGGAAAGCATCGAACGCGACGAAGACGACCACAACGAGGGGCGGCTTAAGGTGGGAAGGAATACTAAAGCAAGAAGTGGAAGTCCTTCGTCAAAATCCGAATTCGACAATGATCCAGCAGGAGACTCAAGTTCACATAATGGAGATATTGACGATGACGTGTTCAGTCGAAATTCTGGCAACAGCGCTCGCAGCAGTTTGATATCTCAAAACCTGGACAGCTCTGACGAGCCTTATGGACATAAAGCACTGACTTCCCCAACGGTTGGGGAAGAGGCCAGCACACGCCGTGGATCAGAAGTCTCTCACCTCGAATCATATATGCACGATATCCCTGATGCAGTGTCACCTTCACAGAGCAAGGTCCTTGCTCGTCCCCCTTTTCGAACTCCATCTGCAGTGCGTGCTATGCAAATGTCTTCTCCAACTCCATCAGTCTACACTAGTAATACGTCTCCTCGATCAGTCAAACGCCATCCACCAACCGTCTCGCGACTTGGAACCCCAATTTCGCACACACCTAGACACAGAACACCAACACGACTCAAGGCCAAGAAGGAACAGCCCCTAGTCTTATTACATGTTACCGTCTTGCCGCTTGTATGGCAGTACTCTCATTTTATGTCGTCATCGGATCTTCCGGATGTGCTCAAGGATGTTAAAGAAAACTGGAGACTTCTGCAGGAGAAGCTAGTTGACACTGTTCTGGAGCGTGGCATATTAATCCCCCACCCCCAGGACTCATATGAGGTTCTCGAGGAACGTTTGCTTGAAGCATTGGAATTACCTGTTCGACCCCGCGCCTTGATATTGAAATGCGGGCATTACATGGGACCCTTAGAGCTTGAAGCTCCTTCCTCGGATGAGGATGCGGATGATTCCTGGGCCGACAAGCCGCCTCAAATAAGGAAGTGGTGCGATATCTGTCGAAGAGATGTAAAGCTCGAGAATGGCGGAGAGCCGGTAAAGCGTAAGTTCAGAGTCAAAATATTTGCAAGTAATGGTTTGATGCATGCTGGTGCTTGGGCAGCAGCTTGGAGAGAAATGGAAAGGGTTGATGTGGAAATCGGACCATGGATTGAATCAGCACAACTTGATGAGCTCGAGAGAATGGCCTTGTCGAAACCTAAACGGCCAGTAGCCAAAGTCGAAGATCTCGACGACGGATTTGAAGACGAAGAGGAGGATCATGAAGTGGTGAGGCGTTCGGTCGAGCCTAGTGCTGTGAAAAAGCCTCCTCCTACTGAGATGCCAAGCAGTGAACATATCTCAGAGGATATGTCAAAGGATATTCCAAAAGAAGGCTTAAAAGATGCGTCAAAAAACATCCCAGAGATTGTTCTCGAGGGTTCAGATCCTATCTTAAAGAAGGGGTCAGAAGATATTGAGGATGTTTCAGATGTTTTAGGCGATTCGCCAGAAAAGATCTCGAAAGATATCCCGAAACATACGCCAGAAGAAATGTCAGAGGATATCCCTGACAATATTTTCGGGAGAAACTCACAGGACATTCCTCATAGTGATCATACGGAAAGACACGACCGCGCCCCATCTGTAGACTTTCATGAGCCCGAACCGCACCGGGAGCTTGGGAAAACCGTTGCCGATTACGAGAGAGAGATGCAAGAGTTGCTCTTCGAGGAGGAGCAAATGAGGAAAAGGCATGCCCAAAGCCCAGAACCACCAACCCAACAGAGGCCTCAAAGCCCTGAGATGCCTCAACCTTCCTTCGATCCTGAACGTCCTTTCACACCACAGCCTTCTTTCAACGTCAATACAAAACCCAGGGTAAACGAGGACTCACTATCCGAACTTTTGGTCGCCGCTGGAAAAGTCGCACTGAAGGATCGAAAGAATCTTGCTATAGTATTTCTCAGTCTTCTGGTTTTAATACTCGCTCTAAGGCCTACAGCTTCGCCATCTAAAGATCTGCAAATGGGTGATTCCTCAGCCGTTGTTCCCGAAATACTCCACGCTTCTGACGGCCAATCCAATCCTTCCACGCCTTTGCTTGTTAAGGTGACGCATGGGGCTCCGGGGACTTCGCCAAAGTCCTCTGGGCCGCAAGTTCAAGCGAATGGCAAGAAGGTGCAACAACGAAAGTCCAAAGTCTCAAAAGAATCCCCAAAGAAAGGAGCAGTGACCGAGCCCCCACCAAACAGCGATGAAGAAGTGAAATCAGAGGAAGGTATGCTTGAGGGTGAAAATGAGAGCATGCAGCCAGGGTCCGCTGGTACAATGCCTGGGTTGAGTAATAAAGAGGAGGAGGATATTCAAGAGGAGAAAGTTGAGGCTATAGAATCCCAGTCCGACGACACTATGCCTCAGGCGGAAGTAAAAAAGGGGGCTGAGGAGATTGGCGATGATTCATCGGAGAATGAATTGAACGCTGAAGTGGGGGCCATGGATGAGGAGCAAGTGCGATTATACGACGATGAAGATGGAGCAGAACAGGCTGATGACGAGGCAGACCTCAGTGCAAAGGAAGCGCTTAAGGTCCCGGAATCATCTGACTCAGCTGTTGTCCATGGGGATGATGACGAGTATCCGGCATCGGAGAAAGAAGAGTTGTAAATCAGGAAAATATGAACTTGGAAACTGTTGATATTTGTGAAGGAGAGCGTGGAGGATTACAGGACGAGTTATTTGAATGAGAAAGCATATTTGAGCGAAGCGATTTTGTCGGCTGTTATGTTGGCCCCCTGCCTTGCTTGGATGTCTGGAATGTTTGATATGCTTGGAATGTTGGTACCATGGTGTTGGAAAAGTATAATGTGATATGACAATAATGAAACGTTATATCATTCCAGGCCAAGTTGGCTCCAGTATCATGTGCAATCATATGCAGTTGTTTGCCTCTAAATGATGTTGTCGTTGCGTCGGGTCCTTGTCGTGTCTTACTTTGCCCAGCTATGCTTACTCTGAATTTACGAGGACGAAGCGATAGTTGGCGGCCCTTCCGTATAGAACGGACTTGCTCGGATATCGCCACCACTCCTCAAGGCACACGAATTAATCCTCAACAATTAATCCTCACGTACTACCACTACAATTTTTATAAGTACTATTTGCTACAGAGAAGCTGTTGCGATATCCCATATTCACTTGTTCTTGGTGGTACAGTTTCAGCTACTGCACTGTAGGGGGGGAACCACGTGACCTACGGGTATATCTACGGACCTGTAGCAAGAATCACTTAGAACCTCATACGAAATACAATACAAGAATATTGTACCTTGTGTCTTGACTTTGATAGTCAACCAACAGAAGCCATCGCTGCCTAGCCACCCTCGCCGTCTAGCCACCCTCGCTGCCAGCCTGTTATATATATACCCGCTCTAGATAGTACACCCCCCTTTCTCCTAACTCGCTTGCCGTTGTATTACTTACTCCTTATCGAAAAAGAAAAAGAGAGAGGGGGAGAGGGACAGAGGGAGAGAAGGAAGTACGATACGCGGTCGCGATATTTTCTTATTCTCGCTAAGGCGGGAGCGCGAGTACGAAAGCCGTACCTAATAGAGCTAGACTTATGGGAACACTCCTATTAACTCTCGTTATCTTTTTATCCTAGCCTTCTAAGTTCTAGCCTTTTTCTTTATTAACGACAATAATAACAACTCAGAGCGAAAGGAATAGAGGTAGTAGGTAAAGGTAGAGCTAGAGTGGTTACGATAGTAAGGTGTAGGCGGGGTCGCGGGCAAGGACGACAGTACCTCGGCAGGGAAAGTAGGGTGCCTAGCTAGCTAGCTGGCTAAGAAGCACCCTATAGAAGACAAGTAGAGCTTATAGTGACGTGAGGATTAATTGTTAAGGATTAATTCATGTGCCTTGAGGTGGTGGCGATATCCGATCAAGTCCGTTCCGTACTTCCGGGACATTCTGGGACCATTTCGCGAATGTCTCACTTCAAGTGTTGATTCGTATTAGTTTTTCCACCACTGTCCCGATTTTGTTATCTTAATTGGAAGCACAGCATAGTAGTCAAAAACAGGTACAAAATTTCCCATCTTAAAAGTGTTTTATTGGTTAACGAATGTGTTATCCTACCTCCAAACAAAACCCAAAACCCAAAACCTAAACACTGCGTGTCAATCATTCCAATATAGTCCAAATTCTTATCCCCCTCGATCCATCCGAAAATCCCGTGTAACCCATGCTCTTGATACTGAAATCCTCACGTCTCTAATTTCATGTCTATCGCTAAATTCCAAGTCGAATCCCATGTCCTACACCTGCCACTCCAGTTGTTCACAGGGACTTGTGTTTAGAGATATCCAATGATATCTGAAGATACAAGTTTGTGGATTGATGGTGGTTTACATGGCTTCGGTGTCCTCGAGGACGAAGTTCTTTCTGCCGTAGTACTATGGTTGCGAATGTTAGCATGTGAAGTTTGTAGTTGTGTTTTTGGCTTTGCTTGGACTGCTTGTTGTTGTACTTACTGGGTCATCTGGTTGTGGCGGTGGTTCAGGCTGTGGCTTTGGGGGGATTCGGCTTGGAGAGCCGCAAGCTGGGGCAGTTTCGTAGGTGATCAAGGACATGTTTGCGATTGAGGAGTTTTGAGGAGTTTTCAAGTTGTTCTGAGAATGAAGTGTTCTTGTCTGATACTGGGAAGATTGTTCTTGTAGATGAGATGCTTTGAAAGCTGTTTGACTTGAGGTGAATGAGACCTTTCCAGAGAGGAAACTTGAAGTTCTTATATCACTTTGATGCTCTCGTATCACCAGTCATCATGACTCCGGAAATGCGCAGTTCGTAAAGGGAGGATCAAACGGAAATGCCTGGAGCATCAATTGGAGCAATGTGCATATGGGAGGAGCTAATCAGAAAGCCCAGGCTGGAGTTTTCATGAACTGTGAAGGAGGCATCCCTCAGTTTGTTCTCCACTCTAGACTCTTTCTCACGGTCGAACCCACGCATAGTCATACAAGACGTTCATCCCCATTGGAACTTGAGGCTGAGCGGCTCACCGGTACACTTTTCATTCGCAGGGTGCTTTCGTTTAGGGAGGTAAATACGCTTAGGATCGTCCATTGGGAGTCATCAATCTTAGTTCAAATCAATTATCGTGCCGGCGGTGCTTGGCGAAAGGTGTTTTGGAGAAATTCCTTCTTCTCGGCATGCGTCAATCGTATACCCTAGGCATATTTTTATGCATCTTTCTTTTTTATTCAAACCACCGGATCATCTTTAGTCTTCACCCACCGCCCCTAAGAGATTGCCCTGTTGATGGATGAGATATGGGTGGCTTTGGTTTGTCCAGACGAAAAGGTTGCCTGAAACCTGAGACTGCGACCGGTCAGTCGAGACTAATCGAAATAGGCACCGAGGCGCCTACACCTTTTCCAACCGCAAAAGATCCCGCAAAAGATCCTGTGACTCGTCTATCATTTACTTTGCCTAATATCGACCGCAAGGAGGGGTAAGAAGCAAAAAGTTAATATATTTTAATTCAGCTACATTACAAAAGTTACCCCTCGATTTTACTCCTGAAACCGTATTATTTGCCGTATTTGGCCGGGGAATTGGTACTGTACACCCGCGCCTCTACCGGTACCTTTGCGAACAAATCGTTGTAAGCACCTTATTCCTACTCGGCTTTACGTGTACTGTACTGTACTAACCTCTGTCGTGAGCGAGCGGCATAGGGAGAGTATAAAAACATTTACGTCAAATTCGACTCGCTTGTAGAGCTCTACATAGCCCATCTTGGCAACCTCATAGGGCTCTCCCTCATATACCCTATACTATACTGCCACAATTTCGACTGGACCAACTTCCCGTCTTTCGGGGACCAGTGAAGCGAACCCGGGGATGTGGTCGGTGTGCTGGGCTTTGCAGCTACCTTACATGTCGTGCATGTGCCCTTCGTGAGTTCGTCATTGAAGGGGGTAGGGGTCATCAGGGGTATGTATGGGGAAGCCGAGGCAGCTAATTACTCGAGATTGATTTATTTTCCTTCATCCTTTTACTCTCCAGTACCTCTCGCACACATCACAGGGACCTTTGTGGCGAACCAAACATGGATTCCTTAATCTTTTTTCCTTGAGAAGACGGTGTGTTCAAAAAAGTCTCCGCCCTCACTGCCTTCAGCCCTACAAAGTAAGCATTGTATAACTAGCCTCATCGTCCGCATGAACCTATGATAACATGGTCGTAACGGCGAACGTGCAATACGATCAACTAGTCATGTGCGAAAACTGGGCTTCTGCTGAGCGAGTAGCGAGTTCTTGTGCGTGCCTAAGTCGAAAATAACTGGCCAGGCAGCGCAGCTTCTCGGTTCCATTTATGTTCTGGTTTTGTTGGTGGGTGAGTAATAAAGTTGGTAAGCCAGCTTTTTTTGTCCTATTTTGCATGTAGAAAAAATTACATAATTTCAAGCTCTGCCTCCGTGGGCTCGGTAACGAATTGGGGTTCGGAGACATTTGGATCATCATCAGCCAACGGTTCTTCGGCACATAGAATTGGATTTTCTTTAAAGTATTTTCTCTACTCAGCTAAGCATATCTTTCGCTTCGATGATGCTCTTGCGAGGTTGGGCTGATTGATACGCTGCGGGGTTGGCGACCTGTTGGTGGGGTGTTGGTTAATGAGTGGTTACCTTCACTTCAAAATTTGCCACCTTGCTTGTGGTACTTTCAATGTTCGAGAGACTTGAATGGTCTGGATCTCCTCTGTTTCTACGCTGTATGCTGACATAGAGTCACTACATGCTGGAACCTAGAATATACCTTCCTATGAGCTTCATTATCTCGAGTATCTACCAATAACCGTACTTTTATTTACTTCATGCAGTCTCTAAAGCCTTCTAGATGACTCTCGAAAATGCAGTCATTCTCACGACTCTCTACTCGGTGTTCAAGCCGCAAATCTGCAGTCACTTTCCTTGGTAAGAGATACTGACCGAGCCTCAATCAGTTCGGCAGAGTAGTATCGGCAGTCGTCGATTCTTCCAATGTACTCTCGAACCAATATACTCTCGAACCTCGGATCGAAGCTAATAATCGAACGATACTCTGGAAAATTTCCCCTATTGGATATCCTGTTATCCGAAAACCACTAATGCAGCTACCGAGCTAGAGTCGCACCTTCAGCCTCGGTTTCTACGCCCGTAAGTTACAGCATGAAATCGATAAACTAACACCAATGTAGAAATGTGCGAGCTATTACTACTATCCGTTTTATCACGGATATTTTTGGACATATTCTTTCATGATGCTTTCATAATGCTTTCAAATTACTACCCCTTCCCTTTTCATTCTTACAAATCTCAATATAAATAAAACCGGAAGATTTCTACGTCCGTAAATTCCGCAAAAGACTCATTGGACTAACACTAATGCGAATATACGGATGTAGCCACTATGTATTCAATATCAAATATAATTTAATCTATACACCTTCGAATGACCCCACGCCCCCTTTCATTCTTCCAAAGTTCAGAGTTCGAACTTCGATAATTTCCTAAACAAGACAGTGCAACGACACAACCACACAACATGATACCAACCCCCTGAGCCCACCCCCACATCACTTTTGAACTGATCCAAAGCTGTTGCCTACGAGGCTCAGAGCCGTGAGCTTGTTCAAACCAACCAATTACCTGCGGAGCAACGTATATAGCTCTACACATATGATTTTTCAAGAATAGAGCCGCAAGATCGAGGACGCACTTTAAAACTGCCTTCTTTAATCTAGGTAAGTGTAAGTATAAGTGTCGCAATATATGTAAGAGACTGGACTCAGTATCTCTTCGTGAGGATAACGTTAGTATAAGACATATTCAAATCACATAAAACAAGATGTTACATGATAAACTATTCACTATATTTTAATTCAATATTCACCGTTACTATCACAGTGAATCATTCACTGTTTTTCATATATTATTTACCACTCACCTACTACAATTCACTATCTACGATTTATCGTTTACTATTTGCTCTTAAATATTCACTGTTCAATGTATACACATTTTACTATTTCACATTTTACTATTTACTAGTTACTATTTATAATTCACTCTTGAGTCTTTACTATTCACTATACAATAGTCATTGAGTATCATTCACTATTTACATTCACTAGTTATTATTCGCTCTTTACTATCACAGATTATATTCACTATTCAATATTCACTATCTATAATACACTATATAATACATTATTCTCATTCACTATCTATTCTCTCTTTTTTAATATTCACTGTTCTGCGTGTACCATTTACCATTTACTATCTACTATTCCCAGTTTACTATATACTACTCCTAATTCACCATTTATCGCTCACCATTCACTGATTCCTTTGCCATTCACTAGGTATTTAATTATTAGTTCACTCCCTTTATTAGTATCCACTATTTTACGTATACCATTCACCATCTCCTACCTACTATTCCCTGTTTACCATATACAACTCCTCATTCACCATTCAATATTCACCATTTACCGATTTCCCTTTGCCATTCACTATGTATTTACTATTTACTAAAATAATTATTCACTAGTTGGTAATTATTATTCACTGTTTTATATGTATTATTTACTACTCACTCTTTATAATTCACTCAAAGTTGCTAGGTCTTTTCTTTACTATTCACTATTCAGTATTTACTATTCACATTCACTGTCTTCTACATGCCATTCACTACTCCTTATTTTCCGTGTTATATTCACTATTTTATATTTCCTGCGGAACAACGTATATAGCTCTACACATATGATTTTTCAACAACGAAGCCCGCCTTAAAAACTGGCTTCTGTAATCCAGGTAATTATAAGTATCGCAATAGATGTAACAGACCAGACTTAGTACCTCTTTGTGATTATCCCCTAGATGAAATCGAATGGGGAAGAACCAATTACCTACGGAACGACGTGTAGATCTATACCTATACATATAATCAGCAATTAGCTTCAAAGTTGTTGCCTACGAGGCTTTAACTCATGAAGTCTATTGAGAGTAACCAATTCTCTATGGAAGCACGTTTCCAGCTCTCCATACACGGGCTCTAAAAAATCGAGCCGGAAAGGGACGTAATTCGAAATCACACCTTCTACAATTCACGTAAGCATCAATTTATCACAATGGATGTAAAAGCCTCGGTATTTATTTGTGAGCAAGCTCTTGGTGTTAGTAAAGGTAGTAGTAAGTACTATCTCCTAGTCTCGACATATGTACTTTTCGATTTTTAGGTTTGCGATATCTACTTTTTGTCTTGGACCTTGCTCCCTATAGGCTTAATTCTGGATTCTAAGCTTTAAAAAGGGTCAAAAGGCAAAGTTTAACCTATGAGGAGCGAGGTCTAAGACAAAAAGTAGATATCGCAAACCTAAAAATCGAAAAGTACATATATCGAGACTAGGAGATAGTGTTAGTGTATAGATTGCGGTTTTAAGGCAAACTTTAATAGATATAGAGCGTTACTGCTCTAGTCTCTATACTCATATGATATGGTTCCGATCCTTGCGGTGGAAAGGTACTGTAAGAGTTAGAATGCCACTCGACTACTATAGAAAAGTAGATTGTGAATATCTCCCAGAACTTGAAGAAGGAATGAAAACGTGTCGAGTGATATAAATGGATGATTGTCATTATATATACTCAACCACCATCCTATTCCCACAAAAAAAGTACTCTCCCCGAGCTAAACATCAAAATCCAGTAACTAGGCTCTCAACTTCATGGCCTCTAATCACTTAATAATTAAGATCTCTAAACTAGTAAACACCATAGCATTTTATGTTTATCGTCAACAGCCGAATACCTGTATTCCTAGACAGATTTTATACTCATTGGGGTTTTAGTAGCTTTCTCTTAATATTGCCCTTAGCAAATCTTCCTTAGTTTGATTAGTTCCAAGTGAAGAGTTATATACCATAGATGTAAACAGAATTTGGAGTGTAGGTAGAAGTAGTTTCTACTTCGCTTCACTCTACTCCACACCACTCCACACCACTCCACACCACTCCACACCACTCCACACCACTCCACACTACTCCACACTACTCCACTCTACTTAAATCTTTCTTTCCATCACACAACACTAAACATAAACATCAACCCCCTCCCCCTCTTTTACTATACTCTTCTACATCACCTAAAACACAGCTATCGAAAGTGAAGTCTGTCGAAAGTGAAGTCTGTCGAAAGTGAAGTCTGTCGAAAGTGAAGTCTGTCGAAAGTAAAGCTTGTCGAAAGTGAAGTCTGTCTAAAGTGAATCTTGTTAAAAGTGAAGCTTATAGTAAAGTGAAGCTTGTCAAAAGTGAAGCTTGTCGAAAGTGAAGTCTGTCTAAAGTGAATCTTGTTAAAAGGAAGGTTTTTAAGAAAGTGAAGCTTATAATAAATTGAAGTATATAATAAAGTGAAGCTTGTCAAAAGTGAAGCTTGTCGGAAGTAAAGCTTATATTAAAGTGAAGCTTGTCGAAAGTGAAGTCTGTCGAAGGTGAGGTCTATAATATTAAGGTCTATAAGAAAGTGAAGCTTGTCGAAAGTAAAGTCTGTCTAAAGTGAAGCTTGTCGAAAGTGAAGCTTATAAGAAAGTAAAGCCTATCGAAAGTGAAGGTTATAATAAAGTGAAGTAGGGTAGAAGTGAGGAAAGGTAAGAAGTGAAGATAAAGGAGAAGTGAGGACAGGTAAGAAGTAAGGACAAGCAAGAAGTGAGTACATAGGAGAAGTGAGGACAAGTAAAAAGTGAGGACAGACTAGAAGTGAGAATAGGCGAGAAGTGAAGACTAGGACGAAGTGGGGACAGTGTTAGGGAATCACTAGGAGCGTACAAAAGACTACTCTAGAATAAGGTTGAGATTGATCGCGAGCCTTCTAAGAAAGTCCTAGAGCTAGCTATTATTTATAGTCCACAACAAAGAATCCACGCTATACCCGATTAGGCCAATTGGGGAAGCTCCATCTGTAACAACATCTATAACAACATTCACTAAGCGAGTCAACAAACCCACACGTGACCACATTCAATCCACAAAACTATACGTAACCACATTCAATCGATAACCCACACGTGACTACATTCACCTAAGCCTCGAGCCCTCACAGACAGGCAAGAAGTGATTGAAATGAAGTGAAGCCTATCGAAAGTGAAGCTTATAAGAAAGTAAAGCCTATCGAAAGTGAAGCTTACAATAAAGTGAAGCTTGTCGGAAGTAAGGTAGTTTGTGAGTAAGTGAAGTCTGTCAAAAGTGAAGCTTGTCAAAAGTGAGGTCTGTCTAAAGTGAAGTCTGTTAAAAGTGAGGTCTGTCTATTTAGTTCTTCACTTGCTCACTTCCTCACTTCCTCACTTCCTCACTTCCTCACTTCCTCACTTCGTCACTTCGTCACTTCGTCACCTCGTCACATCCTTACATCCTCACTTCCCCATATCTTCACATCCTCACCCCTCCTTCTCACCCCCCCTTACCACCACTAACCCCAATTATCACATCCTCACATCCTCACTTTCACTTCCCCAACCCCACCTCCCTATCCACTCACCCCTCACCCTGAGACCGCATTCCCTCACATCCCCTTTTTCACATCCCTATCCCTGATTCCTAGTTTTCATCTCCCCACCTCCTCACCTCTCCATTCTCACCTCTCCATTCTCACAAATCCAGCACTCACCTCCCCCTTCTCATTCTCTCTCTCATTCTTCAAATCCTCCTTCTTACCTCCCCACATCCTCACTTCTTTACTTATTCACCTCTTCACCTCTTCACATCCTCACATCCTCACATCCTCACATCCCCCTTTTCACCTCCCCTTACCACCACTAACCCCAATTATCACTTCTTCACTTCCTTATTACCTTAACTCTCAATTCTCACATCCCTATATCCTCACAAATTTAGATCTTACATCCCCATATTCTCATATTCTCACTTCTTTACTTCTTCACTTCTTTACTTCTTTACTTCTTCACTTCCTCACCTCTCTATTCTCACCTCTCCATTCTCACCTCCTATTCCCTCACAAATCCAGCACTCACCTCCCCCTTCTCATTCTTCAATTCTTCCTTCTTCACTTCGTCACTTCTTCAATTCCTCACCTCCTCAGTTCCTCACCTCCCTTACCCCCAATCTTCACATCCTCACCTCAAATTCTCCCCTCCCCAACTTTCACCCCCTCAAGACCACTCTTCTCCTTCTCCTTCTGCTTCACCCCAGATCTCACATCTGGCTGCCACATCACCACATCACCACATCATCATCATCAAACCTAGTAACTACAGCTCACTCATCTCATAACCAAAATCACCAACACCAACATCCCCAAACCTAGTAACTACAGCTCACTCATCTCATAACCAAAATCACCAACACCAACATCCCCAAACCTCTCTCTCACCTCTCTCACCTCACCTCTCTCTCTCTCTCTCACCTCACACCTCTCTCTCAACCCCTCCCTCAGTACCCTAAAAACCTGCTTAACTTACCCCCCTCATTTCAGCTTGGCCCAAGCTTTCCCCATTTTCACAACTGATGATCAACTCGACTCAGGTATCTCATTTCTCATTACCCACAAATCATTAGAGTCTTCCTTCCTTACTTATTTATTTAAAAACCTAAAAACATTCCTATCAACAATCTCAAACTCAATCCCAATCTCAATCTCAAACTCGCAAATCACAAATCACTCAGTCATAAAAAGGTCAAGTCATAAAAAGGTCAAGTCAAGGCAAGGCATATATACATATACATAATAACTCTATTCACCTCATCTCATCTCATCTCCTCTCATCTAACTAAACTAAACTAAACTGAATTTAACCCCCCTCCCTCCCTCCCTCCATCCCTCCCTAACCCCCATTACCCCCCTTTTTTCCCACCACCCATCTATTAACACCAAAAACACCTATCCACCCACCCACCCACGCGCCCACCCACCAACCCCACAACCCAATGCTCCAAAAACCAAGAAGAAAAAAGAGAAGAAAAAAAAAGATATATATATAAAAAAAAATACAAAAGAAGACATTCTCCTCTCCCAAAACAAAAAGACACCAAAAGAAGGGTTACGCCCACTTCCCCAAAACAGCCATCAACCCCGCACCAGTACACATACACCCATAAGCCAAAAGCAACATCTTCATACTAGCCCGTCTCATCTCCGGACTAAACATAAAATCATGAGCCATCAACTCCACCAGTCCGGTATAAATAAGAATACCCGCAGAAATCGAATCAAAAACCCCATTAACAATCCTCGTGCGCTGACTATTCGGTTCCAGGGAAGTTCTAACACCAAGTCCGGCCGCAATAGCAATGGGAGTAGTAAGTCCATATGCTGCGCCTAAAGCCCATGGCATCCACGATTTACTCCTTGGCCATGCGGCCGTTGCCAGACGAGAACCGAGACCTAGTCCTTCGAAGGTTTGATGGAAACAGAGGACGATGTAGAGGACTACGAAGTCTTCGCCTGCGACGGCGAGGGTGAGTCCTATGAATATGGAGTGAAAAATGACGCCGAATTCGAGGATGAAGAGGCCTGTCATTTGGGCGGCGAAGTGGTCGTTATCTGTAAGATGATCGTGGTCTCGTTGGTGACCTAGATGATCGTCTCCTCCGGGTGGGTATGTGAAATCATCTTCTCGACCAGGGACACCCGTTGTTTTGGAGGGGATGGTGTGGAGGTTGGAGGACTCGGCTGTGTGGATGGAATGGCCGTCGGAACTGTGTCCTATGTGTTTGGTTTTTAAGGCGCCGTCACTGGTGGTTGATGTATCTGATTTCTCCTTTCGCACGTATTCCCGTGCTGGGTCGTTGGTTTCCAGATCATGGGAATGTTCTTGTTTCCCAAAGACATCGAAGCGAGCTGCCATCAGTTCAATGAAGAACATAACGAAAATAGTCATCAAAACGATTCCAGCAGCCCAGTCATAATCGGTAATAGGTCCCGTGTTACATGGATTATTGAGTGCTTCGTTGGCGGGAGAAAGTAGATGAATGAATGCCGTGGTGATAATAACACCACTACCAAAATGTTTGGTGATAAAGAATGCCAGTTTGGGAACGTGCATTCGTCTTGTTCGTGCGGCGGCGATGGGTAATAATGCTCCTAACATGGATCCAAGTCCGATGACGAAAATTGAGGATATTCGTAGTCCCATTCGTCCATCATAGTCGTTTCCTGAGTCGCATTCTATCTGCACCGATGATGATACGGGCATGAGGTCTGCCATGATGGACAACGATTTAGTTCCCTATTTGGAGAAAATCCCGTTCAAGGCGTTCCGTGATATTTTTTGGTCCTGATTATGAGCGTAGTTCTTTCCGTAACGTGATTTCCAAGGACTCGTAAGAACAAAGGGTGTTGTTTGTTCCAAGAAACCCGGAGAGCTGAATATGACGACAACGGCTTCAAACTAGTCACCTCTCTTCTCCTCTTCAGAACGAGAAATTTAAATGGAAAAGAAAAAGAATTCTGGTATCCAAAACTAGAGTTTGATGACTTGATTAGTGATTTTCAACCAAAAGATTTGCAGAGAGAAGAAAGGAAAGAAGGAAGGAAGGAAGGTGGGAGAGGGTTGATCGGTGGATTCCCCAAAGAGAAAATGGGGGCGGTAGGAAAAAAAATACCTTGATGGGTAAGACGGCTGGCTCAATACCCTGCGCGCGTTTTTCCTCACTTCTGGCCTGACAATGACGCTCCTCCCAACCTTCTGCAGGAAACACAAATCCGAAGTATTTCAAATAAATACCACTTTAGTTTACTTGAAACCAATTACCTAGATGATATCTCTCGAAGGATGAAGAATATGAATAAGAAGAGAGAGAGAGAGACAAAAAACGGTGTTAAACCATACCATAGCATGGTCAGCCATCCCTCAAATATGGAATCAACAAACATTAATATAACCCCAATCTAGAACCCCCTTCTACACACCGAGTGAGTTACGTGATATCCATACCTACCCTACGGACAAGTGCCTAGAAATATCTCCACCAGGTGGACACTCCTCCCAAGACAGATCCCTGGTCATCGTAGAATTTGCAAAAAAGCTTAGTAAATCAGATATAAAAGTCAAAAAATCCGTCTTCTGACGATCAGAAGACTCGAGACTCAGACATGCAGAGCCAGGCCAGGCGGTGTCATTCACCTCCATCATCCATCACCCATCACCCATCAACACATTTACTTTCCTCCATTTATCCCTTTTACAACCTATCCCCAAGAACAAAATCAAATTCCCACCACCTCGTATTTACCTATTTCAATCTCTAATCACAGGTATCTTCTTATCAAAGTTTCCTCCAGCGATCCTTGCTCGCTGTCTCCGTCTCCGTCTTTTCACTCTCTTACCAGTGATGAAGGTGGAGGGGCAAATGCGCCAGCCAGCAAAAAAAAAGGGCACCTTGATGGGTACTTGGTAACTAGCTAGCTACGCTGAGACACATCCCAGTCCAGTCCAGTCTCGTCACGCAACCACCCAATCACGAAACGTCATTTCTTCAGCAAAGCAGCAAACCAAACTTCAAGATCCACCCACAGTCACAAGCTTTCTCGCCCTAGCGGCGCCCGGTTCCCTTTCGTTCTCTAATGAAAGCGGAAGAAGTGATGAATGGGAAGTAGATAACAAAACTCGCGCAGGGCAGATATCTAATCCAACAATAATAATAATAACAACCAGCTCTCTAACTCCAACTCCAACTCCAACTCCAACTCCAAACTCCGAGGAAGTCCAATAATAAAGAGGGCTCTGCTTTCTCCGCCATGTCATGTGGGGTTGATTACCTAGTCTAGTGTAGTGGTTCCGGGCCTTACGGCCAACCAGCCGGATGGATTGGTACGCGATGTTGTATCACCAACCCAATCCAAGTTACCCAACCAACATTCCATCTTGACAGGCGACCGACGACCCAAACCAACGAGCTTACCTTACTTACTTACCTCCAGCATTTCAAAATCTCACAACTACAAACCAAGAGATAGATGATGCGGAACCTGGATGGATGGATGCTGACGACTTATACATACTACATACGGAGTATTATATCACAGAGTATCACAGCACCTAACTCACAGGATACCTTTCAAACAACTGTACAGTACCAAACTACCTACTAAATCTCTACCGTGGGGTCCTGATTCATCAAAGTAAACACAAAAATCCCCCCATCCATCTCCAAGTCTTCTAGCTCCACGAAGATCTTGCGCCTTACCGAGCTCGAGTTACTACTGAGTAGACGTAATGATCTACAGGAGCTATTTTAATCCGCGGCTCCAAGTCTGCCTGCCTGCCTGCCATATGGGATTGCAGTGTAGGTAGTGCCTATAGGTAGTGTAACAAGGTCACTCATCATGCATTATGCCATGTACAAGGACATTACATTACAATGACTGACTGCAGGAGGATCACCCTCCTTGGCTGTGTACCCTCCCCTCCTGTCTACCTACCTCCAGCTTCGCTTCGCCTCGCCTTGAATTCTTTCGATTCGATTCTCAAGAGTAAAAGTTAAGAGCCCAAATGTGATTTAATATCCTTCTATTTATTCCGAGGCGCCAGAAGCGGAAGCGGAAGACATCCGACTTACTCGCCTCGCCTCGCCAAGACTCGTAAACGTGAGGCAATGAGAAGAAAGGGTTCTAGTCAAGTCTAGTCCTAGCACTAGTCCTACTACTACACCTCTCACCGAGCAAGAATGCTCTCGAATCGCGTCAAGCATACCTAGGCTCCTAGCTCACCAGTCTCCAGATTTCTCTCCATGCAGCAATGGTTTCAACAAGACAGCGGGACTGTACAACCAGAGTACAAAACTGCCTCTCGGGATGAACACTCCCACGTGTGCGTGCAATCAAACCAAAACCAAACATAGAGCCTGTGATATATCGGTAAGGGTAAGTGATGTGAAAGAGTGACACAAGGAGGATTTTGGGTGTAGGGTAAACATGATACTTGGTGTAGGATAAGCATGATGATATAGGACTTTATGCTCATCGCTTCTATTTCGACGTTGTAGTACAGTACTTCCACCGAGACCCTGAAGAGATAGATAGATACCTGGGGAACTTGACTTGGCATTTCCTATTCAGATTCTGCTTCGATGAGGCAGGCACCTTGGTCTTGCTGACCTTCCGATAGTAATCTTACGTTCCTGTAACGCGGTGAGAATGCGCTGGCGCAATATTGGCTTGCTTCCCCCTCAGGATGTGTGACACCCTTCTCAAGCCAAAGACTCTTTCGTACACGCAACTACTTTGCCACTTTTCGGGCTTAGTTCAGTTGCGTATGACCAATTCGTGACATTTGCCTAGAAAGGAGATCAATACCCAGTCGTGATAGGTTGTAATAACCACAAATCGAGACCCCTAGGTTCTAAAATAGCTCCGGGCATTTCCAGGTCTGTTGACAAATCTGTGCGTGTGGTACAAGGCGCAACCGGGTACGAATGCGGCATGGCCATGTGTTTATATAAGACAATCCCCGGTGATTGAACCTTGTAGATTGTAACTCCACTTCGTGATTCTCAAGATGAATACTGCAGCTCCAATCCAATGGCTCTGAAGGGCTGATCTCGCCTCTTCATATCAATCGATGATCCTAGAGTAAACAGAATCTCCTTGACCCTGCCCTCCCAAAGCAGGCCAACCTTCCAATTCTGGTCCACCCTAGCTTTCAAGACCCCTAAGACCTGCTCTGGTTCCGGTGTCGTTTTCTCTTCAAAATCATCTAGTCTCCACTCGAGTTTGGCAGCCATGCTCCTCTCTTTAACTCTCTCTGATTTTGCTTTCATCCTCCACAATTCACATCCAAGCATGAGATCGCTCTCATAACTGTAAACATTGAAATCGAATTTCGAGCATAATGCCAAGTTCTTCCCCGCTCTGACAGCATATGTCGTGCTAATATTTCCCATCAAGGGATTCAGTGTGAGAGTCGCAGTAAGTGGTGTACCTGTATGCGCCGGAAGAGTAGCAAACCTTCCCCCGAAGCTGACACCTCCTGATTTATTCAGCGAACCATAATACATCTCAGCACCTGCACTGAACCGGCCATAAAATCGATCTTCAGTTCTGGGAGGTTCTCTTCTTTCCTTCCTAGGATCCGTCCCAAAGTTGTATAATCCCCGAATACCAATGAGACCCCCATCCGTCGAGTACAAAGACTCTGCACTGTATTTTCCAACGTCATATTGGTGCAGAGCCAATATTGTTGCGCCATTCTTCATTTGACTGTTACTAACTGCTGAAAGTTTGACTTGCTGAGTCGGACTCAATCTTGACAGGTACAAGGCCTCCAAGGTGCTCTGTGGTAGGTACAGTCGGCCATAGAATAACGAGTCTCGTTTGTCAATTCGCCTCCCATTATGCCATTCCTCCCACATCCAACCTTCATCACGTCGGCGTAGTTCTTCAATTTGTCGATACCCTTGTATTACTGACTTTAATTCCACGTTTCCGCTCTGCGAAGGCGCATGTAAAGGTCGCGAAGTGTAGAGGTAGGATAGTGAGCCATCAACGAGACCTACACTTCCAATTGCGTACGAAGTGGCAAAGTTTGGAGAGGAGAGTGACGAAAGACTTAAACCGAAGCCGCGCGGAGTCTGGAATTCTAGTAGATCTACAGAGCCTCAATTAGCATGCGCAATCAATAATGCCCTCGATCGGTGTCACTCACCTCTGGCAGTTGCTGTCAATTGCGAATATGAATTCTCACGATCCCAGTGCGTGGACTCATAAAAGACTTGCTGAACATAATCCATAAACTCCAACATTTTCCCTCGAAAAGAAACGCAGGCTCAGGCCAAAAGAATTAAGTCGTCATGAAAGAAGAAAAAACGGCCGTAAATTATGTGGCATGCATTAGATATTACTCGTACCCAGGTGGTGCGTAAACAAAATACCCCTCGAGCCTCAACCAGCTCCAACCTTTCCCCAGCGCCCAGACCATCCAAATCGGAAAAAAGCCCACCCCTGTCTAGCTCCACTCGCAACAACCTTTCTCCGCCTATCGGGCGCAACCCAAATTCTCTATCGCTTGATTTATTTTTGCGACTCGATAATCTCTATCGATATCCCACCTCACCAAAAACCAGCGTCCCCTCTCCGCACCTCGACACCACTTCCACCCAAACCAAACTCGCACAATGCCTAAATCCAAGCGCGCGAAGGTCGTTCACCTCACAAAAGTCGATAAGAAAGGCAAGGAGTTAACCTTAAAACTCTTCGCCAATGTCAGAGAATGTCTCGATGAATACCAATTCTGCTTCGTCTTCTCGGTCGACAACATGAGGAATACGTATCTCAAGGATGTGAGAAGTGAATTGAGTGATAGCAGGTTAGTCACCATCTTTTAACTACTTATTATTTTATTTCGAATTGCGCTCCAAAAAAGCAAGAAGAGTTATATCAAATACACTCTTCATATCCCTAAGACCTCCAAATTACACGAAGTATCTCAAAACTAACAACAAGCAAAAAACACCAGACTCTTCTTCGGCAAAACAAAAGTAATGGCAAAAGCCCTAGGAACAACCCCCGCCGAATCCCACCAAGAAAACACCCACCTCCTCTCCCCCCACCTCCAAGGCAACGTCGGCCTCCTCTTCACCAACCGTCCAATCGCCGAGATAAAATCCTACTTCACAGCCCTCTCAAAAACAGATTTCGCGCGCGCCGGAACCCCCGCAACGCGCGAGTTCACCATCCCCGCCGGGATCGTCTACTCCATGGGCGGCGAGATCGCAGAGGAGGATGATGTCCCGCTAGCGCACAGTTTGGAGCCCGAATTGAGGAAGTTGAATGTACCCACGAGTTTGGTCAAGGGCAAGATCGCGTTGCAGAATGCGTATACCGTTTGTAAGGAGGGGGATATGTTGGATAGTCGACAGACGAGGTTGTTGAAGTTGTTTGGGGTTGCGACGGCGGATTTTACGGTTAAGCTTGTTGCGTAAGTTATTTTTTTATTTGAGAGGAAGCGAAAGTATGGGAATTTTCGGGCTAATATGTTTTTACAGATACTGGAGTTCGGCCACAAGCGAGGTCACAGAAATCGCTGAGGAGGAAGAAGAATTGTGAGAAATTTGCTATCTGGGTTTCCTATCGTATCATACAAGTTGGGGACAAACTGCTGGCGTTGACAGGCGCTACCTTATTAGGGAAAATCAAAAGAAATTTTGTTGCTTGAGCCCACCCGTTTCTTACCATCCACCCATCACGTCCCTATTGAATAATACAAAGCGAAAAAGAATCCATCCGAAGCTAAAGAAGCACGGTCAGATGGTACAAAACCTTACCTCTGACCTTACCTCCAAGCTTAGCCAGAATAACAAAGTTTCATCCGTGAGTTGAATAGTAAGCCAATTCGAAAATGCGATACCAACCAGACTGAGATTTGGGTCGAGGGGCGTTGCAAAGGGGTATTCTCGTTTACCATTCGAACCCCCTGAAAGTGAGGAAAGAGACGATATAATCGGGTTTAACGTAAAGGTGCTTGCTGGTAATACTACCTTGTTGTAAATTGCATCGAAAAGATTCGCTTACCCCTGGTGGTGAAGGGAAGAAAGACTGAATTGAATGATCGAAAAACCCACCGCAAGACAAACCGAATTATGCCTCGCCGCACAATTAATACCTTCGAAGCTTTCTAGGGTCCTCATCGTAGCCACTACTTTCGTACTGTCTCTTGCGTGAATCGTCTTCGCGTGGTCGATACTCTCGGTCTCGGCTGTCTCTGTATCCATCTCGGTCCCTACCATCTCTGCCACCGTCTCTACCATCTCGTCCAGCATCACGTCCAGCATCTCTGGCATCCCTGGGTCTTACCGGCTCCATGTTGCTACCACTTCCACGGGCTGAGTCGCGATCGTTGTAACCTCGGCTACCACGATAACCTCCGTTTCTGTCTTCATATGAGCGACCACCACCGCGAGATTCATACCCACCAGATGGCGCTGATGATCCATTTCGATCAGGGGATCCGGAGCCACCAAATCCTCCACGGAAACCACCGCCGCTTGGAGCTCGACCTCCTGGGCCAGCTGGTGCATTTGGGGGGGCACTGTACCCATTTGAACCTCCATACCCACCACCACCACCACCGCCGCCGCCGCCGCCACGAGAGAAACCTCCGCCGCCTTGGTATCCGATTCCACCACGGCCACCACCGTAGCCTCCACGTTCTTGGAATCCTCCTCGGAAGCCACCTCGACCTCTGCCGCCATCGAATCCACCACGGAATCCACCACCTCTGAATCCTCCTGGTCCACCAGGTGCTGGTCCTCCGAAAGATCCAGGTCCCATTGGTCGAGGCGGAACAGCCTTTGTATATCCACGGCCCCCGAGTCCTCCCCCAAAGCGGCGAGGTTTCCAAAGCTTGACGGTCCTACCACGTTCAACATCTACCTTGATGCGACGATCCTTAATTCGAATACCATCACAGGATTCTAGAGCAGCTTTTCACGAAGCGCGAGCAAGGCGCATTTGTCAGTTATTTTGCCCATACTTGTATACCTTAAGTTGGGCATCGTAGAATAAGGAAAGGGAAGGGGAAGATAGGCAGCTTGAGGGCCATATCTTTTACATAATCTTTCATCGTTCAAGTTTCGTTGACAACGCTGTGGGCAATTAGGGATGTGATGTGTTTACCTCTCATATCTTTCTCTCGCTCATAGACAACGAACGCATATCCACGATGCTTCTTTTTCTTCTTGTTTGGCTTTTCGTCTTGGTGAGTGTCAACAACAATACGGATCTGGTCGCGAGGTCAGCAAACTGTAATGATATAATGCAAGGTCTTATTTGTCCTGTACATACTCTTTCAATAGCACCAAATCTTCCAAACTCGGCCTCAATATCTTGTTCGGTAGCTTCGTAGCTAAGTCGTGCAACAATGAGTGTCTTGAAAGCATCTCCACGAATATTTGGGTCCTCTTGTGGTTTGTCTGAATAAAATACACGTTAGCATGTATAACGCAAGAAATTGTCACTGCGCCAGAAATAGGACAAGTGAAGATCAATGGCAATCAGAACATAATTGGGCTCCCTTACAAGACACTGGAACCTCCTTTAGCAATTTCTCCTGGCGCTCCTTCTTCTCCATCTTTATACGATCCTTCTTTTGAAGCCATGACTCGGTAGGTACGTAATTGTCGCTGTCCTTATATTCTTGAAGTTGGGGAAGGAATGCTGCGACACCACTGATGTTGGCAGTTTTGCGCTCACCTGGCGCGTGGTCAGATGGAGGCAAGAATCGCAAAGGAGGCCGAGGTGCGAAGAGCGCTAGGAGATTTGGAGGGAGTTTGTCCGTCATGGTGTTGTTGATGACCCGAACTGCCTAGTGTTGATACAAATTAGATATAGCCTTCTATCAGCTATGTTGATGATGGGTTTAGGTAGTTGGGAGAAAAGATGTTAGGTCGCGTCGCAAGGAGTGAAATTGCCTTGTCGGAAAAACCAAGGTCCGATTTCAGTCACGTGCTCATAACTTTTGTGACTGTCGGGTCCGCCTGCTCTAGCAACTTGCAGGTGGAGTCTATAAACTTTTGAAGGTGTATTGTCGCAACCACATATTCACAATGACTGTGACTGCCATAAGAAAAGTTAGCGCCGGCCAAGTAAGTCTCTATATTTAGCTTCTAGATCAATTGTATTTTTACTAATATCTGCGCTCCTAGAATGGTGTCGGGGCATTCATCCTCCAATGCAAACGTCTAGAATTCCACTACTGCGACTGGGCCGGTTCCTCAAGAGGAATGAGGTTAGTCCTCCACTATAGACCCCCGGTCATACGCAGCTAATAATTAAAAAAGGTCATTCATCCAAAACCGCCTCACAAAATTCGCCAGCCTCAACCCATCCATCGAATTTCGCGTCTCCCCAAGACCTACCAAACACCCCGTCATCCGCGGCCACTACATCAACGGTCGCGAGAAAGCAATCTGCGTAAGAAAGCTAGACGAGGCCCAGATATTACTGAAGGCAAATCTGTTACGAGATGCCAATGGAGAGAAACTGAAGGTTGTCAAGAAGCCCGTCAAGAGTAGGAACGAGAGTGTTAGAGGCATCTGGAGTCCTTTCCATAAACCTGATGGTGGGGGAATGCCAGTCTAGGAGGGAAATCTGGGGGTGTATTATACGTTAAAAGAGCATTTGATGATGGCGCTAGGGATAGTGGAATTGTTTTATACCTTGTTGTGTATCATGAGAATCTACGTTTGAGAGCTTTCCGGGAGGCTCAGTCCAAAGCTTCTTCCGTTTCTTCTTCCTGGTCTTTGGTATTCAAATCCTCTTCGTCCTCTTGTGAGTCTTCGTCATCTGGATCCTGTTCCTCTTGAGGGAATGTCCCGAGGAATTCAGCACCAATTAACCCCGCCAGCATGACTATACACCACAGCCTCAGCATCCCACACACATAGATCACCACATACTCGAATATGACAATCCCAGAACCTATGAATAACAAGAGCGCAATATTACTTGATCTAACCTTTCCTGTACGCACAAGTCCACTCCCCCCCCCTCGCCCCCCCAAAACTCTACAACACCCCAAAAACTACAAAAAAAAACTAAATTCCTCCTTAAAAACCAGCAAAAACTTCGCCCGCCCGAGCCCTTAGGCAATCTGAGGCAGGCTCTCATTCGGGAACATTCCCCCTCTTTGGGGGATGCGAGAAAATGCGGTATTACGCGTTTTTTTAGGAAACAGTAAACTTTGGGCATCGAGTGCCACGTAGTACTGACTTGACCAGGCGACAGAGTATCAAGTTTTGTGACAGAAGATGTGCTACTTAGGCATATAAAGATTTGTGCGATTTGCGGGGCTGGCTGAATGTTGTAGAGTGACGATAGTACGGATTGCAAATGGAAGCTCTCTATACCCCTTCTACTATCTTGATTATTTCGAGTATACCATTGGATATATACCGTAGATGGAGGTTTCAATTTGTTCACGGAGTAAAATTCAAGTTGACTTGCCGGAGCCAGAGCTCCCTGTAATACCAACAAGACACGTTGACATAGATTCGTTCCTTTTTATGTAATTTAAGAGCGAACCTCCGGATTGGGGAATCGTCGAAAAACGAGGGATATAACTGGTGACAGATAGACTCAAGCGGTTCCTAGGAGCACGTCAAAAACAAATTTTGTTAGGATACTGTTCTCTGACATGGTTTGCAAGTGCCGTATTGCTTGGTTAGTGTGGAGTGGTTATTAAGGTGAAAGAAGTTAGATTTATAGTAAGGGGATGGGAATGATTGGTACTTGAAGTTAGTTTGTGAATCTGACGGCCTCTATTCACAGCCCAAAAGTCCTTGAAGCGAAGTTGCTAGAATCTGAGAGCTCAGTATGAGTAGCAGTATGAGTAGCAGTATGAGTAGCAAGTACATGTATCCGTATACCACTGAATGAGGGGCTTCTTGAATGGTTATTAGGCTAAGCGAAATCATTGTTCCTGCGGATTTCGATAAAAGGAGTTTGAAAATCATTGTTCTACAGATTCCTGTACTGGAAAAACTGCTTGTTTAAATGATCCAGTCCAGAAAAAGGTATTGTTTGAAAGAGCTTAGGAGAACTGGCATCTTGTTGTCTTGAATCTCCTAATCTTTTAGGTAATGTTTGTAAGTACTGTATTAAAATGGGCAAGATGGTAAGAAAAGGCGTCGCACCAAGTAATAACAATATCTCTTGCTGTCATGAACTTATTAATTGACAGTATCCGGTGCCTAATCTCGATGCACAATTCATCATCGCGGTATTCTCACAAATTTTCATGGAACAAGTCAAGGCCATTTCTGCAAGATAATGAACAGTAGTCTGAGCAAAAGTGTTTTTTCCTTGCCCCCAAAATATAAGTGAGCTTGGAGCCTTTGTAATTCAATTTCATTGGAGTGGGTATGTATCTGAAGCAGCAGCATTGCTTTTCTTAACCTCGTCATCTACTCATTCAAAGCCTAGCATCACCATGCAGTCACAAGTGGCTGTTAATGATATCCACAAACGCTGGCTTCAAACTGGCACCACCAACCAAGAACCCATCAATATCAGGCTGCTTGCTCAAGTCCTTGCAGTTCTTCTCACTCACACTTCCTCCGTAGATGATTCTGGTCTCCTCAGCAGCCTTCTCGCTAACCTCCTTCTTCAACCACTCCCGAATAGCAGCATGAACCTCTTGTGCCTGTTCTGTGGAGGCAACCTTTCCGGTACCAATAGCCCAGATAGGCTCGTAGGCAATAACAATCTTGCTCCAGTCGTTAACCTTCTCCTTGACAGCCGCGAGTTGTCTGGTAACGACCTTGACGGTCTCGTTGGCCTCACGCTGTTCCAAGCTCTCTCCACAACAGAAAATAACACTAACTCCTCCATCAAGAGCGGCCTTTGTCTTGCTAGCAACGAATTGGTCGTCCTCGGTAAGGATGACACGACGCTCAGAGTGTCCGACAAGTGTCCAGTTGATACCAGCATCTTTGAGGTGCTCGACTGAGGTCTCACCGGTGAAGGCACCGTTTGGCTTGTCGAAAACGTTCTGGGCAGCAACCTCGATAGGTGCCTTGGCGACTTCGCGGGCAAGAAGGAGGTAGAGGGTTGGTGGAGCGACGACAACCTCTGTTACAGAATTCCGTTAGTTGAAGGGTTCTAGTTATGCGTTCTTTCTTTTCTCTGGTAGAAAAATATCGTTGTCGGGTCTCACAAAGTGCCCTCCTGATCCAGAGTTCCCGACATCCTCAACAACACAACCAGACAACGAGAAAACCCAAACTCACCAGTCTTAGGATCCAACTTGGATTCATTCAAATGGCTGATAATCTTCTTGATGCCCTCAGCAGAGGAGTTCCTGTGCAAAGCTTAGTAGAGTATCACCATCTCCCCTCTTTCCGGCAGAAGCTCCCTTCCCCATCAATACGACCCCGCGCTTGCCCACCAAAATCTCAGAGAAGCTTACATCTTGAAGTTCCCACCGACAAAGAATTGACGAGCCATGATTGCAGATTTTCGAAAAGCAAGATAATGTAATTGAAGAATTGCGTCTAGGTCCGTAGGGCAGAATGGTATTTTACAAAAACAAGGTGGGATGTTGCTGTATCAGAGAGGGAGAGGTTCTTGAGACGTTGTCAAGCTGAGGTGGTGGTGGGGGGAAACTCAAGGAAGAGCCCCGCTGCCAATGACGCCTGAACCCTCTTATTTTTTTCTTCTTTCCAGGCCAGGCCCATAGCCGCCGATTGAATTCATCTCCACCAGCACCACCACCACGTGAATCCCCTCGTTCAAATCAAGTATTAATATCGTATTAACATCCTCCTGTATTCACTCCCGATATCGTCCGCTTCGTTATCCCAATCCGCTTCGTTATCCAATGATGTTTTCCTAGACGTGCAAATTGGCCATTCATCGTGTCGCACCTCTTCAATTGGCTCTCTCGCCACACACACGAAGTTGCAGGTGCTCATCCCCCGCGGCCGACAGAGCCCATGGGAGCCATAGATGCAGAATCTCGTGGCAAGCCAGAAATTGGGAGGTTGCAAAAGGGTGTCACTGGGTGTGTTGCATCGAGAATCGGATGGTCCAGAGGATGCAATGGAACCCTTCTCGTGCTTTCAATCCCTTGGTACCAGTACATCCCTTACACCCCTCGCTCACACTCAAAAGTCGCCCACATAAGGACTAGGACACGCGCAAAGTGGCGTCTACACTTGCTTCCTCTTCTTCAACAGTTGTCACTACTTGAACAAGATATGGTGGAATTACAATCAATGTCACAGGTAAGCGAAAACTTTGCATGGCCATATACAAGTAAGTTTCATCTTCTTTCCAAAACAAATTCATTTCATTTCAATACATTATTCATAAGTATTTGTGGTATCATGTGCGGCGTAACAATATAAGAAGAATCTCCAGGCCGGCATCAGACCAGATTCTCGTTCAAACCAAACATAAATCAATATAAAAGTCCGTCCATTCCATCCCCACACATCTGAATCATACTGATCACGCATCGCAGGAAATCCCTATAATTTAATAGCTCCCAAGGAAAAATTTCCTACAACCAAAGAAATCCATCTCTCCATATGACATGACTCAATATTTACCATCCCCGGGAGCTCGCCGAGAAATTCGAAGGGGAGTACTGACGACGAAGGGGTGGCGGGGACCTCGGGGTGAAGGGGTTGATACTAAAACTCCTGGTAGACGAGATTCTGCCATCTCCTCGATGAACCCGACGTTGGTAATCTTCGATGTCACGTTCCTGGCGACGCAAATCGAAATCACGGATAGGCGGTGACGGAGTTCGAGGCATCGTGCCCTCGGATTGAAAGTCTTGAAAGTCGTGAACAAATTGTTCTATTCGAGGAGGTCCTCGATGATATTCCGGATATCGATGATCTCGGACGTCTGGAACAAGAGCTCGAGGCTGGTCATAGTACCTCTCATCTCTAGGGCGAGGCGCATGGGCCTCGTAGCTAGGCTCCAAGGCGTATTGACGAGGAAGACGGGGCTCAGGGTGATGAGGCTCGACGAAAGTGTTACGTCGTGGCCTGTAAGTGAGAGCCGTTCCAGGTGGATCCTGTATTACCACCGGCCTATGAGGCACACGCGGCGAGTGGTGTTCGGCAAGATGCGCTTTTGCGTCCAATAGCCCTCTACGGTATGCCTCGAAGGGGTCTATGGCTGTGGCCACGGGGACATTGGATATAGTACGCATGGGTCGAGGAGCTAAGGCATTCACATTCTGAATCCACGGCTCTGGGGACATTCCTCGATGAGCACCTGTGTAATATTCCTTCTGATGATGACGGGGGGCATCTTTTCCAAGGCGCGATCGAGAACAATCCCGCACACGGGAGGCACTTCGATTTCGATTTCGGGAGGCACTTCGATTTCGATTTCGAGAGACACTTCGATTTCGATTTCGAGGCCGCCTCGAATGGCTACGTCTATGGTCTCTTCCATGTTTCGATCTGCTACTTATAGAAGTCATGGAGGATGAATCTGTTCTTGAATTCGAGTCCGAATCCGAGTCGTACGACGACCTGGACCTGGAAGAAGAGCTCGAAGCTGAGCTTGAACTGCTACTTCGTCGAGTCTTTCTACGACCTGGACTCTTCCTACGATCTGGGCTCTTTGCACGGTTTTGTCCTAAGATAGGCGGGGGTGCACCAGGTCTATTGTTTGGTGGCCCTGGTGGCCCTGGTAGTGGTGGTGGTGGTCCTTGGTGTGGTGGTGGTGGTAGTGGTAGTGGTGGTGGTGGTGGCTGGTGATGCTGAGGGGGAGGGGGAGGACGATGCATGAACTCGTACAATTGCCTGCAATTAACGTGCGACAATGGAACCCTTTGGACATAAATCATCATCAAGGTAGTTTCGACTTTGGTGCTGGTTCTGCTAAATGACTTTTTCTTTGAGTCTTTGCTTGGTCGGCGACGTTGCTCTAAGCCGATTTGGGCTAACGAATAGCCGAATAGGTGTGCGTCTCGTTCATTCGACTTGAGATCGTCCAAAATCTTGGTAACTTGTTGATTTTGGAATGGGGCCAGAGCCGCCTTCTTCTCCGCCACAGATCTTTTGTTGTGCTTGTTCAGCCTTTTGATTTCTTTCAAAATTTCGCTTTGCTCCAACCTCTCCTCCTCTATCGTGGCTCTGGCCCATGTAGGGTCTTCTCTGGCGCTTAATGGTGGCGCTTTTCTTACGGAGTAAGCGTGGTACATCGTCAACTTTTTCTTGTATGCTGCCTCATCCAATGGCGGGATTGACAAGCTTGGTCTCAGATCGCTTACTTTTGTCGAGTTGAACATTGGAGGTGGTTTCTGTTGCTGTGGAGGACCTTGTGGATGCCCTGGAGGACCATGATGACCTGGGGGAGGACCTTGATGACCTGGGGGAGGAGGTGGTCTGAACCCATTAGGAGGATGAGGGCCTGACATTGTGGCGAGTTATGTGAAAGTGTTGTTGAAGGCGGTTACTGTTAGGCCCAAGTATATATCTGACAATGGCTGTACTGGGCGACAAAAGGATGGACTGCGGTCAGATATATGGAGATATTTGAAGTTCAATCGAGGTTGAGAAGCGTTCGTCCAGAGCCGCAATAGATCTGAACGGTATCGCAGCCTTGCTTTTTCAGAAAGGCAGGAAAGGGTTCATGGGTTGAGTAGAAAAATGAGGCGAGCAGTGATTTGGAGGGGGTTGGGGATATATATTGATGAGGTGCCGCCTGAAAATGTGGCGTTTGAAGTGTCAAGGGTTGGTGAGGGGCAGCAAGACGCAGCAAAACGGAAGTTGCAAGCCAAATAATAAAACCACACAGCTTTGGGGAACGAACGGGACGGAGCGACCAGATATGGGCTTGAGCAGGCTTCACCGAATACTTTTCATGCATGCGGAAACCTTGATGCTTATCTCGACCTACACGAAGAATCGCTAAATAGCACCTGAGGTGTCATCAGACTTCGACGACGAAACAGAAAACAACCACGGCCCTCGCGTCGCTGGTATGCAAATGCAAGGTCCAAGACTCGCCCGGACAGAGAGAGGACTCGAGGGGGGCCTGATTGCCAGCGCTTGTTGACTGCAGAGACTCTTCCCGCGTAGTATCTCGATCCTATCAGTTCCACCTAGCGCTTTCTTTCTAGGCAGAAGAGCCAACATCCACTCACAAACCCCAATTCAATGAGGCTCCTCAAATGGGATTGGCCAACTAGCCTCTAGGTCACTTTCCTGTTTTCACAGCGATGAGAGCGAAGATGTCAGCGCTAAGGCAAGCGCTTCGCTACTATTCCACTTTGAGTAAGCAGGCGTACGCTTTTAGATGCTGCGGACCGTGGAGTAGCAGTACGGTGCACTGCCGTTGTGTAAGTTTTTGGAAAACCGCCAGCTTGTGTCAAATAAAAGTAATCGTCGCCGTCGCAACACAAGTGAGACGAAGTGCTTTGGGACCAAGCTAAGGTGGTGATTCATACAGTAGCAGTAGCAAAACGCAGATAGCATCTGTGCAAAGAGACGATAGGTGTCGTTCCTCAGTTGAGAACTCTCGGTTTGGAGGGAACGGGTACGGGAGTTGTTCATGCTGCTCTAGGGCTGAAAAACACCTGCAATAGCCTGGAGAAGGTAGCCAGCCTTGTCATGTGACACATGAACATACAGAGTACCTATACAGGCGAGACAGGGTGGACAGAGCGAGCACAGCCCCTTCAGCTAAAGTGGCTTGCCTTTGCAACCTTGAACGGGAATTCAAGGTTGCAGTTGCAATTATTGTCCTCTCATCTCATTTTCATCCAACATTACCACATTCCATCTCATACAGTAGTACTGTAGTAGTAGGGCAATGGGGAAAATACTATCACCAAACGACGTTTCCGCACTGCCCGGGAACGCCAGAAAATTCGCAAAAAGGAAGTGGGTGACACTTCCCTACGGACCCTACCTACACCTTTGCTTGCTATAGGTATTCGTCGAGCGGGGCAATTGCACCAGCGGGAACTGCGAACCATTAGAGCTTCCGAACCACCACAACAAAATCGTCTAGGTCTTCGCCAACGTCGTCTTGAAATTGCTGCGCCCGGCCGTCGAGGGCTTCCCTGGGAGTCATCGAGTCCAGGTCGGATACCAGCTTACTTACAGTACTAACACGGAGAAATCGATGCGGGTCACATCAAATCACATCCCCAGAAGCTTCCTAGCACTGGCTAGCAGTCGCTGCAACAGCGACGTGGATTATTGCTGAAATTCTCTACAGCAAAACCGGGGGTCGAGGTCTTAAGTGTCCATGGTAGGTTGAAGCTCCCTAGTAGCCGCTGCAACCACAACGATGGATTGCCGACATTACTCCGTATTCTTCACAGCAAAAATGGGCGTCGAATTCTTGAGTTCCCATGGTACTCGTAGATGGAAGCTTGAAGACTACATCATGGACGTCCGCTACTAGCAATTTCGGCCAACAAAAACGCGGCACGAATTGCTAATCCAACAGCAAAAATCTCGCAGATGTGTCGAGCAGCTGAGCAATCCGTTCCACTCTCTCGCATACTTATGCATCGGCACCATATTTTCGCCTGATGATCCCTCAATATTCCTTTGTTTGTTTGTGTTGCATCGAGACGATGCAACACAAACAAACAAACAAACAATATGTCCAGAAATTTATGCTCCGTGCCTTGACATTGTATCCAGCAACTGACTGGATACAATGTCATTAAATCTCCCAGGCTGGATCTTTCGATTTGCCTGGCTTCATGAACAAGTAGATGGCTTTCTAAGAACCCCAGGCAATTATTACGTACTATAGCTGTATTAAGTTACCGAAGACTTCTACATGTAGGGCTCGATGCAACACAAACAAACAATATGTCCAGAAATTTATACTCCGTGCCTTGACATTATATCCAGCAACCGACTAGATACAATTTCATTAAATCTCCCAGGCTGGATCTTCCGATTTGGCTGGCTTCATGAATAAGTAGATGGCTTTCTAAGAACCCCAGGCAATTATCGCGTATTGTAGCTGCATTAAGTTGTTGAAGAATTCTATATGCAGGGCAGTTACACTATGCGAAGGAGACGTATTATGTACTTGAGTACAGCAGTATGCATTCCACTCGGGGGTCCAGCACAATCTCAGCCAGATGTTGGTGATTTGTTAGGGTTATGAGTACAAAGGGCCATTCAGACCGGTTGCCACTCCACTTAACCCCGCACCAATCCTTACTGTATTTAGCCCCAATCAATTATTTTTATCACCAATTCCATCTCATTATTCTCATAGCCATCGTTGTGTCCACATAAATACCGGTCTGTCAGTTGCGATTTGCGATTTGCGAACTGCGAACTGCGAACTGCGATACAACCGTGTTACTGCCTCCACTGCCTTCATGGCTCACATTCTTCACGATGCTGAGGAAGTGATGAAGAAAATGTGAAATCAGTAGCCACTTTTGCATATTCAATGGAATATACATATACCATTCATATATCTCGCCTGATAGGTAGCTGTTGGGATACACTAAAAGTCACACCATGTCAAATACCAAAACAAACGGATCTTCATCGAATAAATTTCGAGAACTGATGAAGCGGGTAGTTCCCGTCTCTCAACAAGGGGTCAAACATGTCTCCTGTCGTGGTGTGGATGGAAGCTTTCTAGACGTCCTGCGGGGCGAAATCTCATGCCGGGGCCCGTGAAACCAAAGTTAGTTAGTGGTTGTCACTGTTCTGACCTCACCATGACCACATGCTTTTCCCCCACATATCCAATCGCAAGTATCTCGTTGGATCTTTTTTAAGCATACATAAATCCCCTCATCAAAGATGGGCGAGATCTCGCAACGTAACAGAGCCTGGCGAGATATTGCCGCCGAACGAATTGGGATTTAAACAATATGCATTCCGGTAGAGTCTACCATTGGACAATCAAATATTGGATACCAACACACTCTTTTCTGGGCTGAGATTGGTGATTTGTATGACGTCCTGTCCCTCAGCTTAGTCCACATCAGCACAGCCTTCTTCTTCTTCCCTTCCTTCAAACATGAGGCAAGACACGAGGGGATTCAAGTACTGCAGCGTATAGTACTTTTCATCTTCTGGAAGCGTTCATCGCTATGTGGTATCTTTCATCGCAAGGCTCAGACAATTTGGTACGATGTGATGCTGCTTTTGTTCACATTCTGTTGGGCCATTGTTCATTGGAATCTGGAATCCGGACTGTTGAACTCGGGCACGGATATGCATAAGTGTCAGAAAAGTGGTCTGTTCTTCCCTTCCGTCCCTCGGGCGCCTCGTTTGCTGCTCGTTGGAGAGAACTTCTATTTCGAAGCATTCTTCCAAACCATGTTTGAGCCGGAGCTTGTGATCAAGCAAATGTCGAGCGTTGCCCGTTCATGCCGTTGGATCTGTGCGTTGATCGAAAATTCTGAGTACCGTACGGTACTTGACTGTCGGAACAACGCCTCCGGTTTGCCCTTCGTACCTTTTCTTTTGGCTTCTTCTTGAAGGCTCGTAGGCATGAAGACTTAGGGGGAGGAAATTCAAGGGCATGGTATGTTGAAATTGATGGAACGCAATTGTGTGGTTCGTTGAACTCAATGGGAACTTTCCTAATCAACACATTTCTGACGACTAACTGACGAACACATTTCTCCAAAGAGACGAACACGTCGCCAGTGACCAACGGAACAAGTCAACCGGTGTCTTCATTCTGTATGGTTTCCCTTCTCTTTCCTTCTCTTCAATATAGTACACGTGGTGATGAAAAATGAGTCACTAAGTATGAGGCTCTAGAGAGCAAATCGTGGGGGTACCTAGAGCCTTGTCCTTTCTCCTTTCTCCTTTCTCCTTTCTCCTTTTGCAATTTTTCCATTTATCATCCATCTACCAGTATTGCATCTATCAGTACTCAACCCAACCCAACACCTGGAAATCCAATATCATATATGAATATCTACTACACAGCGAGCCAAGTAAATCCCAAATACAAAAACCTGTATCTCCTGCCAGTGTACTGTACATCTCCTTCCCTTTTCATCACAAATCCCGAAGCGATAATGTCTGCCTAGCAATCTAGTAGCGAGGCGTGTACCTGGATTTACCAGCTTATCACCTTCCAACATCCTATCCATCACTGCCTAACGCCCATCACAGAAGCCTAATAACATTTAGATCTCCGGCGGAAGATAAGCCAATCCCAAATACCCATTCCTGTGTCTCTATCCTCCTTCATCGCAAGGCGGCAAAGCGAGAATGTCTGCCTAGCAGACTAGTAGAAGAGGCACCTACCATACCAACATCCTATCTATCACTACGCAACGCCCCTCACAAAAATCCCACTACTTTTGTATGAAAAACTACTATACAGTCAGCCATATACAGTCAGCCAAGTAAATCCCACCTCGTTTGTCAATATCTCCTTCCCCTTTATCGCAACCACGAAAATGGCAAGGCGAGAATGTCTCCCTAGTAGGCTAGCAGAGTATGCGCGTACTTGGATTTATCATCTGCCAACATCCTATCTATCACTGACCAATGCCCTGCTTTCCAAGCTTTTGAGGGAAAATAAGCGCTATGGGAAGAGAATATTAAGCGAACCAAGCATATCCCAACTCCTATGTCAATCTTCTTCCCCTTTTGTTGTTACGGACCTAAAACTAGCGAAGCGCTAATATGTAGAGAAGAGGCATGTACCTGGATTAACGTTTACAATACCAAATTATTATCTACTAATATTAACCCAGCGTCTAGCCAAACCACCGCTGGTCAAGCGAGGATATGTATAGAAGAGGCGCGCGTGCACCTGGGTTTTTCACATTACTATATATATCCTAGTATCGTATCTATTACCATCTAACCCAGCACTTGATCAAACCGAAGCTAGTCAAGCGAGAATAGAAGTATGTATAGAGAGGCGCGTACTTGGAACATACCAATCACGTAGTATTTTATTGTTATCTAACCTAATTCAAACCCAGATCTGAACTTGATACCCGAGGCTCTAATCTCTAAGTCAAGATGTTGATAATATTAAGGCTTTACTATACTTAGTATTATAAGATTTTAAGAGAAGAAGTATTGTGAGTAGTGTTGTATAAGCTCGCCATTCACCATACACCCTATATTATTGTCTATTCACTATTTGCTATTTGATGTTTTCTAGATTCAATCCACGATTTAATATCTAGTAGCATTCTCAAGTCATTCAATATTCACTTTTCACTATTCACTATCAACCAGTTACTATTCACCACTTGCTACTTACCATTTACTATTCACTATTGACTATAGAATTCACTAATTATTAATGATCATTCTCTAATCAACATTGGCTATTCTTCTTTACAATTCACTGTTTCATATACTATTCACTATTTGATATATATTTTCACTATTCCTTTAACATTCTCTCTTTATTATTCACTACTTACTAACTACTATTCACAGTCTTCATCTTCTGTTTACTATTCACTACTTATGACTTACCATTTACCATTTACCATTATCTACTCTTCACTCTTTACTAAACGCTAATTACTATTCACTATTCTCTATCAACCTCTACTATTTGTCATTAAAAACATTCATTCACCATTTACCATTCACTAGTTACTATACCTATTCACTATACAATATGTATTATTCACTATCTACCACTTATTGCTCATTATTCACTATTTCCTATTTTAATTCACTATCCCCTTTTATCATTCTCTAAATCTTTCATTATTCACTGTTATCCTTTACTATTCACTACTCAATATATACTATTTATTTACTACCCACTAATCTCTATTCACTACTTCGTATATATAGTATATTATTTACTATTCACTATTCTCTACTAATATTCACTCTTTATTTGTTATCAATTACCATTCACTATTTTATATATATCATTCACTAGTTACGATTTATCATTCACTGTTCACTATATAATTTACTATTCACCATCTACTAAATAACATTCACTATCTACAATCTAATATTCCTATTCACCATCTACTCCCTTTATAAATATTCACTGTTTTACATATACCATTCACTATATACTACTATTATTCCCTGTTCACTGTATACTCCTGCTCATTCACCATTTAACCTTTATCATTCACCGATTTCTCTTTGCCATTCACTAGGTATTAATTATTCACTAGTTGGTAATTATTATTCACCGTTTTATATATATTATTCACTATTTACTGCTTACTCTTTATATTCACTCAAAACTACTAGGTCCTTGATTCACTATTCACTATACACTACTTATTATTCACTAGTTACTAATTGTTATTCACTATCCACCATTCAAAATTCGCCATTGACTTTTTACTCTTAACCTTACTATCCTCTATATAAACTTCACTACTTACCATCTACTATTCACTATCTATCATTTACTATTGACTGTTACTTCTTCACTATATACTATTATACTTTACAATTCACCATTATATACCCATCATTTACTATTTACCATCCATATTTTCCCATTCACTCTTCACCATTTACTATTCACTAAAATCATTGTTCACTAATTAGTAATTATTATTAACTTTTTTTTAATATCTTATTTATTATTCACTACTTACTGTCAGGGAATCACTAGGAGCGTACAAAAGACTACTCTAGAATAAGGTTAAGATTGATCGCGAGCCTTCTAAGAAAGTCCTAGAGCTAGCTATTATTTATAGTCTATAACAAAGAATCCACGCTATACCCCATTAGGCTAGTTGAGGCAGCAGCTCTATCTATAACTACATTTACTAAGCGAATCAACAAACCTACACGTGACTACATTTAATTAACAAACCTATACGTAACCTTATTTACTCGAGCCCTTATATATAGTCCCCCCTTACTCTATTAAATATACTATAAATCAGCGTCTTAAGATAGAACACGATCCTAAAGAGCCTGTGTAATCTCTATATAAGTAGGCTTAACCTTATAGGGAAACCGCTGCTTAAATCTAGTAATCAAAGTAGCTAAAGACTTAACGTTATATAAAGGTTCCTAAGTGTTAGAGTCAGGATTATAACCTCTCTACTAAACTAAGTACTAAAATTCGCCCTCGACTCTCCGAGAGTCTAAAATCTTATTAACAGCCTATAAAATGTTACTGTCAACGTTAATAGTAACGGGTAGAGCTAGTAGGTTAACCTATCTAGGTAATAGAATACCCGCGGCAGGTTATAATAGATTTATATAAAACACTAGATAGATTTCTTCTAACTCGAAGGGTAATTCTAGTTTATATAAGTAAGAATTAACTACTTAGAGTACTTAAAATAGGCTAATAAATTTAGAGTTAAATTTTAGAATAGGGCGCGTAGAAGTAAGGTTTTTCGTACTTAGTAATACTATCTTACTAACTCGGTACGCTAGCGTAGGCGCTTGAGTCTTGTTAGCGAACTGTTCTATCTTATCCCGAGTAGCTAACAAATTAGTACGTAGATGGCCTAGAATATCCTCTATTTTATAAATAAAACTAGAGCCTTATTTCGCACTTAGTTTAACAGGCCGAGAAGCTATAGCTAGTACTAAAATAGGTAGTCTAAAGCTTATCTAAGGGTAATAACTATAATTGGCGAAAAATAGTAATATACTAGTAGAACTATTAACTACGTTCTATATAGAAAATTCCGCTATAGGTAGTAGCTCTACCTAATTATCTTATATAAAATTAATATACTAACGAAGGAACTAATTAAGAGCCTTATTAACGATCTCGGTCTGTCTATCCGTTTCTAGGTAATAAGTAGTAGAGAGTTAAATATTAACCTAAAGTTTAGTATAAACGGCTTTCTAAAACGTTACTATAAATAGTAAACCGCGATCGGAGACAATAGAATCTAGTAGACTATAGAGTTAGCGCCGTCTACTTCTTTAAGCGGCCCGACGAAGTCTATAGAGAGATCCTTCTACCGCTAAATCGGTATAGGTAAAGGTTTTAAAGCTCCTTAGTACTTAAGCTAAGAGAGCTTGTTCCGAGTATAATTCTCGTAAGCCTTATAAAACTGTTCAATATCCGAAGAGACGCGAGGCCACTAATAAAACCGAGAGACTAACTTAAGTAGCCTATTTTTTCTAGGGTAACTACTTTCGACGGAATCGTAAGCTCTCTAAAGAAGCTATACTCGGAGTTCTGTATTAGAGATATAAAGACGGTCCCAAAAGTAAAGTCTATTATTCTTAATTGTATACTTAGATAAGAAGACTTCCTTCGAGTAAGGTGTATAATTATTTTAATTAAGTTTAGACTTAATCTATCCCTAAAAAGGGTCTAACTCGGTTCTAGACTTATCTATACTATACCTATCCTTAAAGAGTCTTATAACTTTATAATTATCTGTCTTATTATTATCTAACTTAGTAGAGGATAAAAGAAGAAGATTCCGAGGCTTTAAAAGTACTTGCTTTTAGTACTATAAACGAGGATTAGTACTATCCTTAGGGAGGTCCTAAGAAAGTCGAGTAAGAGCGTCCGGCTTCTAATACTTCGCTCCTTTCTAGGGGCTAATAACAAAGTTAAATTCTAAGAGAAACTCGCTCTAGCGGACCTGTCGTCGAGATAAGTCCTTTATTATTATAAAGTACTTTAAATTAGAGTAGTCGGTTATTACTATAATAGGATAAGCTATACTATGTAATTCGGACTTCTAGCTTTCGAAGGCACGAACAATAGCCAACAGTTCCTTATTGTAAATCTCGTAATTGTATTCCGCTAGGTTAAAGGTTTTAGACATAAATACTATAGGGTAAAGAACGCCGTCGTACTACTATGACAAGACTACGGCTATAATATAATCTAAAGTATTATATTCTAGGACGATCTCCTTCTTAGGGTTAAAATAGACTAGAATAGGTACTAAAATAAAAGCGTCCTTTAAAGTCTAAAACGCTATATTATATATTTTATTCTAACCCTACTAAACACCCTAAACAGAGAGAAGATTAAGTAGTTTAACTATCTTACTAAATCCCTTAATAAAGCGTCGGTAAAAGGTTATAAAGCCGATAAAAGCTTAGAGGTCCTTAAGGTAAGACAGAGTAGACTAGTTAACAATAGTAGAGACTTTCTCGAGGTCTATTTAGACGCCGCTTATAGTAATAATTATATCGAGGAACTTAACACTAGTAACTTCGAATTCGCACTTCCTAATATCGTACTACAACCCGGCTTCCTAAAGGGTACTAAGGACATTGTTGCGACGTGGGATAAGTGAATAACAAAGGATATAGTGAAACAGGTTCTAGATGTGGCAAAGGATAAGTGGACAGGTTCTAGATGTGGTACAGTTTAGCACTGGCGGTCTGACGAGGCCCTAGCAAACGCTACTAAATATCCTACTATATAGTCAAGTAGCTGGACCTTCTGAAATCAATCTATTATTCAACCAACAACCTAGGACCTAACAGTCTTTTATACCAACAGACATGCTTTATATAAGGGTAATAGGAGAGTAAATCGTCCGAGAATATAAGAATATCGTCTAGATAGGCGGTATAAAAGATATCTAGAAAAGGACGTAAAACCTTATTAATCTAGGCCTAAAAAACTGCGGGCGTATTAGTTAGCCTAAAGGGCATAACGAGAGACTTAAATAAGCCGTAACGAGTGTTAAATGCTATAAGCCACTCGTTACCCTTCTTAACTCGGATACAGTTAAAAGCCGTAATAACATCAAGTTTTATAAAGTACTTAGCTTTACTCAAGCGTTATAAAGTCTCCTAAATCCGTAGAATAGGGTACCGGTTCTTAATAGAGAGATTATTAAGCCGTCGGTAGTCTACGTAAAACCGGAGGCCGCTACTAGGTTTCTTAATAAACAAGATAGGAGAAGTAGTAGGTAAAACACTAGTACGAATAAATCCTTGATCGAGCTGCTCTTTAAGGTATTTATAGAGTACTAAAAGCTCGTCAGCCGACATATTATATAGGGGTCTATAAGGGGGTTTTACTCCCTCCTTAAGCTTGATATAAATATCGTAGTCCTGATAAGGTAGTAAAGAGTTAGTATCTATCTAGCTAAAAATAGGGAGGAACGGTTTTAAATAGCCTAGTAGAAGTGGTTCTAGGTCGACAACTTTCTATAGATAAAGGGCTTTCTAAATGTTATCTATACTAACCCCGGCGAGGTATATAGAAGTAGCGCGTTATTTAATAAATCGTATATTAGAGTCTATAGGAACGTCCTTAACAAGGGTAAAAGGGGTTCGACGAGAGTCTTTGTTTAAATACTAGTCTATAAATTTTAGAGTACGTTCGTAGCCTAAGATGCCGTCGTCTATTCGAGCTAAATAAAGGCAAGCGTTAACGTCTTTAAGTTTAGGTTTATAGCCTAAGACTTTAAGACGCTAATCGATTTTATAAATTAAGAGGCTAAAAACTTTAACATTGTCTATCTTTATAAGAGTCTAGAATACGGTAGTACTAACTCGGCGAGGGACATAGGTATATAAGTCCTATATAGGTACGACCAACTTAGTCAAGCCTTTAGAGAGGTAGGATTTAGTATAAAAGGTTAATATAAAAGTAATCTTATTAGCTTTCTAGTCTACTACTAGATTATATTTCGAAAGCTAGGGTTTACTAAAAATAACCTTATAAGAGGCTAATTTAGTAATATAGAATTGTTAATCCTAGTCGATATACTTATCGACTTAAAGGTCTAGGACAGCGACGTAAGTAATATCCCTAGTAGACGAGGGGGTACTATTAACAGTTTATAATCGGCGAGGTCGGGAGAGGGGGTATAATAAGAATCCTTGTTTTTACGTAAAATTAGAATTAATAAAATATTCAATAGAAGCGCTAGAGTTAAGTAGAGAGTATATAGATAAAGTTAGGTTTTTATTCTTATCTAATAACCTATATAGAATCTCTATTATATTTTTCTATCTTTCCTTTAGCGACAATAATACTAAGTTTATCTTCTTCTTCGTTCGTTATCTCTAGAGGCGACTATTACTAGAGACTAGGCTTTTCTCTCGTTTGACTTCTTCTCTTCCTCCTTCTTTTTATCTTCCTTTACTTTTAAAGCTAGGTAGGCGGTCTTTATATACTTGTCGCTAGAGTAGTAGAAGTATAAGTTGTTCTTAAGCTAAAACTCTCGGCGAGCGTCGCGTTCGTCTTAGTTACGTAGAATTTATCTCTTATTAACGAACTTCTAAGTCTAAATAGGCTTAGTAGTACTAATCTTAGTAGCGTCGATTTATATAGGGTCGCTATTAGTAGTAGTAGTAGCGGCGGGAATAGACCGAGTAGATTATAGGACTACCGTAACAGCGGCACCTCGCTTAGTATAACCGGGTCTTAAAGCGGCTAAGTAAGTGTTATAAACACTCTTAATTAACTTAATTATATCGTCTAACTTAATATTCTCTAAATAACTACCTCCGCTTAAAACTTAACGGTGTACTTTAGGGTAAAGGGCGGCCTTTAAAATGCCTATTATAGTAAATCCTTCCGTCTAAGCCTCTAATACTAAACCGACCTACTTAAGTAAGAACTCGATAGTGTTACGTTGTCCTTGTTTTTCGTTTAAGAGTAACTTTAACGTAGTTTCTCGGCTAAACTTATTACTATAAGTAGATGTTAAATACTTAAACATCTATAAGATAGAACTTATAGGTGCCTTAAAAACGGTATTAGGAGTAAGATATCTATTAAAGTGTCGGCGTACGTTTCCTTCTAAGTGACCGAGTATAAACTTTATACGCTCGGGTTCGGAGGACTACTAATTAGCATTTATACTTAGCTTAATCTTAACATCTTAAATAAAGCTTTATAGATCGTAAGACTTATGTCGGTCTTTGCTACCGAAAGGAAGAGGGTCTTGGTAGCGCTTCGAGGAACTACTACTACTACTAGTATAACTACCTATATTTAACTTCTAGAGGTAAAGCTAGAGAGTAGCGACGTTATTTTATAGGCTTGTAATCTAGGTTAGGGCGGCTAGGGGGCTGGTAGTAGAGAGTAGTTGATTGTTTTAGTAATTTCTAATTTAGTCTTAAAGACCTATAACCTAGTTCTAAAGATGTATAACCTAATCGGTCTAATCGGTACACGACTAAAGTTAGCTTTAAAGGCCTATAACTTAATTCTAGAGATGTATAACCTAATCGGTCTAATTGGCACGCGACTAAAGTTGGCCCTAAAGACCTATAAGTTAGTTCTAAAGACTTGTAACCTAATCGGTCTAATCGGTATACGACTAAAGTTAGCTTTAAAGGCCTATAACTTAATCTTAGAGGTCTGTAGCTTAATTAGATTAGTTAATAAGTCTCTAGATCTATGTCTAAAGTATACTAACCTTATTAAGGTAAAGTTGGTTCTAGATATTAAGATTCTAAGCGTTAGTTTATAATTGTCGAAGGTTAGTTTACAATTGTCGAAGGGAGGTAGTAAGGTCGGTAAACACTCGAATAAACTAATTGTTATTAAAGTTGTAGAGTGTGACGAGGTTGGAATGCTTAGGAGCCGAAGCTAATAGAGTACTAAACTCGTCGTAAGTTGTATTCGGAGGAATAGACATAGCGAGTACGACGACTAGGTTAGGTCGAACTCGATTTAGAAGAAGGTGATTAATATATTAGGGAATTACTAGAAGCGTATAAAAGACTACTCTAGAATAAGGTTAAGATTAATCGCGAGCCTTCTAAGAAAGTTCTAGAGCTAGCTATTATTTATAGTCTATAACAAAGAATCTACGCTATACCCGATTAGGTCAATTGGGGAAGCTCTATCTATAACAACATTTACTAAGCGAGTTAACAAACCTACACATAACTACATTCAATCTATAAAACTATACGTAACCACATTCAATCGATAACCCACACGTGACTACATTCACCTAAGCCTTCAGCCCTCACACTGCCTACACTAATAGACCGACTATCCTAGAATATCGCTAAAAGTTGTATAGAAACATCAATACTTAGCCGAGAGCTAACTAGAGAGAGGCTTTCCCCTAAGCAGAGGGGGAGCACGGGGGAGCATAGAGGGAGGGGAGAGCGAGTTGAGGGTAAGCGAAGCGGTAAGCGATGACTAAGCAAACACCTTCCAGCTGGCAACCTTTTAGAGAATGTATATACTTATATCCCTCGCCAAGTTAGTGCTACCGTATTCTAGACTCTTATAAAGATAGACAATGTTAAAGTTTTTAGCCTCTTAATTTATAAAATCGATTAGCGTCTTAAAGTCTTAGGCTATAAACCTAAACTTAAAGACGTTAACGCTTGCCTTTATTTAGCTCGAATAGACGACGGCATCTTAGGCTACGAACGTACTCTAAAGTTTATAGACTAATATTTAAGTAAAAGTTCTCGCTAAACCCCTTTTACCTACGTCAAGGATAAGGACGTTCCTATAGACTCTAATACTCGATTTATTAAACAACGCGCTACTTCTATATACCTCGCCGGGGTTAGTATAGACAATATTTAGAAAGCCCTTTACCTATAGAAGGTTGTCGACCTAGAACTACTTCTACTAGGATATTTAAAGCTATTCCTCCCTATTTTTAGCCAGACAGATACTAACTCTTTACTACCTTACTAGGACTACAATATTTATATCGAGCTAAAGGAGGGAGTAAAACCCCCTTATAGACCCCTTTATAATATGTCGGCCGACGAGCTTTTAGTACTCTATAAATACCTTAAGGAGTAGCTCGATAAAGGATTTATTTATACTAGTGTTTTACCTACTACTTCTCCTGTCCTATTTATTAAAAAACCCGGTGGCGGCCTCCGGTTTTACGTAGACTACCGACGGCTTAACGACCTCTCTATTAAGAACCGGTACCCTATTCTACAGATCTAGGAAACTTTACAACGTTTAAGTAGAGCTAAGTACTTTACTAAACTTAATGTTATTACGGCTTTTAACCGTATCCGAGTTAAGAAGGGTAATAAGTGGCTTATAGTATTTAACACTCGTTACGGCTTATTCGAGTCTCTCGTTATACCCTTTAGACTGACTAACGCGCCCGTAGTCTTTTAGGCCCGGATTAACGAAGTTTTACGCCCCTTCTTAGATATCTTTTATACCGCCTACCTAGATAATATTCTTATATTCTCGGACGATTTACTCTCTTATCGCTCCTATGTAAAACAGGTCCTTACTACCCTTTAAGAAGCGGGGTTGTAGTATAATATTAAGAAGTACGAATTCAAAGTTACTAGTGTTAAATTCCTCGGTATAATTATTACTATAGACGGCGTATAAATAGACCCTAAGAAAGTCTCTACTATTGTTAATTAGTCTACTCTATCTTACCTTAAAGACCTTTAAGCTTTTATCGGCTTTACGAACTTTTACTAGCGCTTTATTAAGGGATTTAGTAAGATAGTTAAACTACTTAATCTTCTCTTTGTTTAAGGTGTCTAGTAGGATTAGAATAAAGTATATAATATAGCGTTTTAGACTTTAAAGGACGCTTTTATTTTAGTACCTATCCTAGTTTATTTTAACCCTAAGAAAGAGATCGTCCTAGAATATAATACTTTAGATTATATTATAGCTATAGTCTTGTCCTAGTAGTACAACGGCGTTCTTTACCCTATAGTATTTATGTCTAAAACCTTTAACCCGGCGGAATACAATTACGAGATTTACAATAAGGAACTGTTAGCTATTATTTGTACCTTCGAAAGCTAGAAGTCCGAATTACATAGTATAGCTTATCCTATTATAGTAATAACCGACCACTCTAATTTAAAGTACCGTAATAATTGGTTTACAAGATACCATCTTATAAATAAAAAGTTAGTTTTAAGGCCAAAATGAACCTTATCTTGTAAAAAAAGTAATATCTTACAGCATAATTTGCCCCACTTTTTTGGGATGGCTGGGTTAACCAACCTCGTTATCCTATGTTTCACTCCCAACCACGTCCAACCTGTCTAGTCGTTCAGGCCCATTCCACGTCTAAGATTAAGTAAATTTTTATATAGAGAATGAGACGAGGAATGGGTCTTGAAATCATTCCAAATGGTGGCTATAGGGTGGTTGTAGGGGGCAAGTCATAAATTAGGCGAGTGATTACAATCACATCTACCACCTAGCTTTAATTTTTTTTTAAATTTATATACGACTTTTTTGGGTGATATCTTTGAGGCATACTTTTGCGTACCTAGTCCTGCAATTGTGAGTCTTTTAGAGCATGTGGTGGTGTTGTAATAAGTGGTTGAAGAGTGATATAAATATATCGAAACGAGCTCCTAGGCCTCTAATTGGTTAATCTTATAAGATAATAGTTTTTTGAACAATTAGAACCTTATCTTATATGAAATGTTATCTTATCCACGGATGTACTCTTGTAAACCAATTATTACGGTACTTTATAATAATAAAGGACTTATCTTAACGATAGGTCCGCTAGAGCGAGTTTCTCTTAGAATTTAACTTTATGATTAGCCCTTAGAAAGGAGTAAAGCACTAGAAGCTAGACGCTCTTACTCGACGTTCTTAGGACCTCCCTAATAATAGCACCGATCCCCGCCTATAGTACTAAAAATAAGCACTTTTAAAACCTCGGAACCTACTTCTCCTGTCCCCTGCCGAATTAGACGATAATAAGACAGATAATTATAAAGTTATAAGAGTCTTCGAGGACGGGTATAGCGTAGACGAGTCTAGAACCGAGTTAGACCCCTTTTAGAGACGAATTAAGACCGAGCTTAATTAATAAGATCATACGCCTTACTCGAAGGAAGTCTCCTTATCTAAATATATAATTAAAGATAATAGACTTTATTTCTAGGACCGTCTTTATATTCCTAATATAGAACTCCGAGTATGGCTCTTATAAAGAGCTTATAATTCTATTAAAAGTGGCCACCCTAGGAAAAATAGGCTACTTAAGTTAGTCTCTTGATTTTACTAGTAGCCTTGTGTCTCCTCGGATATCGAACAGTTTTATAAGGCCTACGAGAATTGTACTCGAAATAAGCTATCTTAGCTTAAATACTAAAGAGCTCTAAAACCTTTACCTATACTAACTCAGCGGTAGAAGGATCTCTCTATAGATTTCGTCGGGCCGCTTAAGGAAGTAGACGGCGCTAATTCTATTATAGTAGTTTGTAATAGACTTATAAAGGATTGTTACTTATTTCCTTGTTATAGTACTATAATAGCCAAAGACTTAGCGCGGTTGTTTCTTTATATTTAGAAACTCTATAGCCTACTAGATTCTATTGTCTCCGATCGTAGCTTACTATTTGTAGCTACGTTTTAGAAAGCCGTTTATACTAAGCTTTAGATTAGTGTCTAACTCTCTACTACTTATTACCTAGAAACGGATGGGCAGACCGAGATTGTTAATAAGGCTCTTAATCAGTTTCTTCGCTAGTATATTAATTTTATATAAGAAAATTAGGTAGAACTACTACCTATGGCGGAATTTTCTATATAGAACGTAGTTAATAGTTCTACTAGTATGTTACTATTCTTTGCTAACTATAGCTACTACCCTTAGATAAGCTTCGGACTACCTATTTTAGTACTAGCTATAGCCTCTCGGCCTATTAAACTAAGTGCGAAACAAGGCTCTAGCTTTATTCATAAAATAGAAGATATTCTAGGCCATCTACGTACTAATTTGTTGGCCGCTCGGGATAAGATAGAACAGTTCGCTAATAAAACTCGAGCTCCTACGCTAGTATACCGAGTCGGTGACATAGTGTTACTAAGTATAAAAAACCTTACTTCTACGCGCCCTATTCTAAAATTCGACTCTAAGTTTATTAGTCTATTCCGAGTACTCTAAGTAGTTAATTCTTACTTATATAAGCTAGAGTTACCCTTCGAGTTAGAAGAGATTTATCTAGTGTTTTATATTAACCTATTACGACCCGCCGCGGGTATTCTATTACCTAGACAGGTTAACCTACTAGCCCTACCTATTACTATTAACGTTGATAGTAACGTTTTATAGGCTGTTAATAAGATATTAGACTCTTAGAGAGTCGAGGGCGAATTCTAGTACTTAGTTTAGTAGAGAGGTTACGATCCTGACTCTAACACTTAGGAACCTTTATATAACGTTGTTTCTTTAGCTACTTCGTCTATTACCGTATTTGAGAAGCGGTTCCCCCGGAAGGTTAAGCCTACTCGTACAGAGATTACGTAGGCTCTTCAGGACCGTGTTTAGCCTTAAGACGCTAATCTACAACATATTTAATAGAGTAAGGAGGGACTATATATAAGGGCTCGAGGCTTAGGTAAATGTAGTCACGTGTAGGTTATCGATTAAATGTAGTTACGTATAGTTTTATAGATTGAATATAGTTACGTGTAGGTTTGTTGACTCGCTTAGTAAATGTTGTTATAGATAGAGCTTCCCTAATTGACCTAATCGGGTATAGCGTAGATTCTTTGTTATAGACTATAAATAATAGCTAGCTCTAAGACTTTCTTAGAAGGCTCGCGATCAATCTCAACCTTATTCTAGAGTAGTCTTTTGTACGCTTCTAGTGATTCCCTGACAATATCTAGCTTTTATCTACACTACTCTCCTAGTATATAGCCCCGCCGAGACCCTTATTCTCAATGTACGTAGCTTTAAGTTTTACTTTAGCCACATTGTCGTAGCTTATAAACTCCTTAGTAGAGACGTCGTAGCTGTATAATGCCCTAGTTTCGGGGTTAAAATATTCAGTTACACCGGCTTTTAGAAGTACATTATAGTCCTACGCTCTATTCTCCTAACTCCCTGACCCAACCTCTAAGAAAGATTGTCCTAGACTAGCAGTTCCTTAAAAAGAGCGTCTATATAATAGAATTCCGACTATAATCTTATTAGCAGGAATACCAGCCGCCGTATAGTCCGTAATAGCCCTCTCGGTTGAAAAGGGGGTAGTTTTCGGATCAGATGTACTAGGGTAGAGGTTCGTACTGTGACCTGTTAAACTACTCTAAGACCTAGCGTAGTTATATACTATAAGATACTAAATATCGATGTACTCGTTTATTTTACTTAAGTGTAATATATCGTAACTCGCTAGTCTAGTAGGACTGGCAACACTGAGAAGGAAGTGGTATCTAGGTGTATACTGTGCTGTATAAACATCTAAAGTAGAGCGTGTTACAGCTAGGAGGTAGACAAAGTTTAAAGTATCTATATCGTTAGCTAGATATTCTTAGTCGATGTCAATTCTATTAAGTCCTAGGTCCCCTAGCAATATAACAATAGTAGAAGCGAATCGAGCTCGACTCTTAGCGGTTCTAGCTGCCGTAGGGAAGTTTATAGAGTAGGTCTAGCTACTAATGCTTAGTAAAACTTTCATATTTCGGTTGTGTTTCTTAAGGATATAGAGTTGTTTAAAGCAACTATAGACATTTTTGCCTATATCATTCTAAGAGTCGGTAGGATAGTGCTTCTTAAGATCGGCGTAACTATTAGAGAGATACCTAAAAGCTTATAAATAGCTGAACGGTCGTAAAAACTAGAAAAGGGTGACTGATATAGTTCTATCTAATTGAACATTTACAAATGTGTAAAGAACGTGGGTCAACTCCGAAGCCGGAAGTTGTTACGGCTAGAAGTTTCGTCCGTAGATAGCCCTGTTGTCGATCATTAGATGGTTGTTTACATAGACATGCGCACTTACCAATTGACGAAATAAGCTGAATTCTTGTACCCAGAGACCGAGAAGGTAGAAGCCCGAGGCAGGGTAGTTGCCAAGACCTAATAAAAATCAAAGGCCAGGGCACAAAATATAAATGATTGGAGGACGTCTTTTGACGAGTGTAACATCACTGATCAATATCGACTTATAGGCTTAAGTACTTCTGTCTAATTGGCATAAAGAATGACTGAACGACGGTCTATATATTACTGATCAGAGTTTAGAAGTTCTTGAGCCGCCAATCTGAAAGCAGCACCGACTACTAAAGCAGTTCCCGAACTGGGTCCATTTTCGGCTCTTCCAGTATCTAACGCTTCCGGATCTGACTTCACTTCCGAACAAAAAAGCCATTTCTGTCCCTCTCATACAGTACTTTTTTTTTTGTAAAATGTCAGAGTCATTGATAAGCGATACAGTAATTATTTATACCCTTAAGTATCGCTTGATCATGCCTGATCTAGATGACTACCGTGGACACCAATATCCAACACGACAACCGAAGTACATGATTGAGCTATGCCACTAGTCTCACTCTCTCTTGCTTTCAATCAAGCTTTTAGCAATGTTGATGTTCAAACTAGCGCAAGGGGTCAGCTTGATGAAGCGGCAACGGCATACTACGAAGCAGAACTAGTGAAAAGTGCAAAATTATTCCTTGAGAGTTGGCGTATCTTACGAAGCGAATATAAAGGTGGTCTTTATAAGCGGCTTAATTTTTCTTTGCCAGTGGAACAACAAATGCAGCAAGAATGCTCCGTGGCTCGGGAAAATAAGGGACTATTACTTTTAAGTCTCGTCGCGCTCCATGATCTCGCCAGAGCTTGTTCTCGTATCAACGAAGACTACAAGGATAAGAATGGCAAGTGCAAACTTGAAGCATACGCTCTCCGGTACGGCTCGAAAGGGAACACAGAGGTGCTCGAAAACGAGGAAGATGATGAGGAAAATGATGGCATAACACATGTGCTACCATTGAAGGATCCGCTCGGGCGTTTGTTAGAGCAGGCAGATAGCTTCAAAGAGGCTGCATTCATCATTACAAACATCTGTTCTCTTCAAGTCGCTTCTGTTTCCGAGCCATTGAAAGAACATAAGGTTGGATGCGACTTTATCAGCGACAGCTTGCTTTAGATGCGCCGCGGAACTTCCTCTGACGTAGCATCGATCAAAGCTGATAGTGACAGCCATAACTTCAAGCAGATGCAAGAAAAGACAAAGAAAAATTCGGAGGACGATGAGGCCTAGAAGAGACTAGTATTAAAAATAAAGGATTGCGAGTCTGAGGAAAAGCTCCTAGACATGAAGGACGACAAGGAGCTGGGTGTTCTCCTTGACCAGCGCCATGTCACAAGCCTGTCAGAACAACTAATTCATCAACTCAAGCGGTTTCACATTACAGACAAAGCAGGCTTTTGGCCGTACAAAGGTAAAACTTTTAAGCATATACAGGAGCAGAAGGATGATTCGGACGAGGAGGAGAAGAGACTGTTACTAGGAGGTGGCTCGATATAAGGTTTGAGACGCTTGGAGTTGTAATCGCATATTTTACTATAAAGGAGAACAGTATTCCCTGTTGAGGATGTATATTGGCTCGTTAGATGCAGAGATAAGTTTATTTCTGAATGTTGTTTCATCTGTCCTAAGTTATTAAGTTAGATACTATCTAATATAACACCTACCTCTTTTCCTTCTTATGGGCATAAAATGGAAACAAACGTCACCGTGCACCACGACTGGGGCCATAATAGGCTTCGGATCTTACAGACTATAAGAGTGTCGATAGTAGATCTGAATATCACCGAAGTCTATATAAACTAATTGTACCCTCTTAACATAACATTTCTTCGAAGGAGAGACTTTGAAAATGCTCTATAGATGTATAAGATTCGGATCAAAGGCGAAAGCCGTATCTGGCGACGCCGAAGCAGCGCGGCAAGCTTTACTCACCTCGGAGTGGAGTTTCTTTCGGTATAACGCGCTATCGCCGTCTAAGCGCTTATATATTGGCGAAGATAGCGTTGGGTTATCGTTTACGCCAGAAAGAGAAGTGATTATCCCCTCAGCTGCGGCCAGGACCTCCCTAGGTGGTCTGTGCGTTAGGTAGGAACACCAACTTCTCTACCAACTTCTAGAGTGTAAACAACACTACTATTATTGATCTAATCCTATATTATTTTACTACTGTAATACTAGAATCGACTTATGTAAATTTTACGGATATAGAAACTCGCCGTCTAGATGTTACGCCCTTGAAAGAGGCTGGTATAGACTATGAGCCTAAAAGAGTTGTATAATACTTGTATTAGGTACAATTGCTAATAATAACTAACGAGAATTGGTACGGCATTAAACAACCTTCGCCTGTAATAAATGCGACGTGTGGTTATATAAAGAAAGGCCTTGTTTCTATAGTTTTCATCAATTATAATACATTTTTCAACTAAAACTCATGAAACGAGCGGTTCCTATTGGTCAACCTTAATTGTGCACGGTCCAGGGAGGTCCTGGCCGCAGCTGAGGGGATAGAACCGAGTGTCAATTTACCTACACAAGTATAGGAGAATATTAATAAGATAATTCTATCTAATACTACTATCTAAATACTTAATTTAAAGAAAACCTACTATAATTTCTACGACTACGGCCTAAAAGAACACGTAAGACTAAGATATACTAGAACGAGTGCCTAACCTAGCCACGACAGTACTTAGAGAGGTTAAAGAGTTGCTGTGCTCTAGTAGAATTTAAGTAGCTGTAGCACCGGCTACCATCTGGGAAGACCCTATATTTATAGGGAAGAGATGTTGGCCAGGGGATGTAGTATTAATCATCTACGTTCGACTGATCCTAAATAATGGTAGGGTTTTAAATAGAGGAGCCGACGTCGAGGACATTATACTTAATGTCGTCGTTAATACCGCCGAGGTTATAGTGATTAAATCTAAAAGAGTCCTACTTAAATCTAGGGAAACGAGGTTGCTATAAGACGCAGGGTTGCTTGTCATCAGAATACTTCTAGAGCCAACTTGACCATCGTATTAGATTTCTACGGTTACTTCTACTTACAATCTTATACAGCTCTCAGCAGTATTAGATTAAGCAAAGCCGTAACTAAACAAGATAACTAAAAGTAGAGCACGATTTATGGCCATTCTTAATGACGAGACATCGAGTTAGCCTCTACGCGGAGCGCTTCCCTCCCTCTCTTTATAGAGAACCAAAACTGGCATACAATAGAGAGCCAAGAGTTGCTTATTAGAGAATGCCAAAACTGGCTTATTTCAAGACTTATAAGAAGACCATGTGTTTCCAAAGTCTCACTTCATATCACGCTGAAACGAAGTCTCATTCTATATTGTCCTTAAACAAACATCTATTCTAAATCTCTCTAGAACGAATCTTCATTCTCATAAGATGGTAAAAGGTAAAGGCAAGAAGACTAAAAGAAGGGTAAATCTACTTAAGAAGGCAAAAAAAGATGAGAAAAAGAAAGCGGCCAGTGACGGGCGGGTTAAGGCACGGGAGTCGCTCTATAAAAGGAGAGAGAAGATTGTATAGAGTAAGGCCAAGAAAGAGAAATTAGAGAAGGAACTTGAAAATATAGAAGAAGAAGAAGCGAAAAGAATGAAAGCGGAGATTAATATAATTATAAGTAAGCTTTAAGATAATAAGAAGGCGGTAGAAGACGTAGAAGCGAAAGAGGTAAAGTTTAAGCGAGATAAAGAGGACGCCGAAAAGGAGGACGAGTATAGCAACATAGATGTTAATAACGACAACGACCCTAATAAACCTCTAGACTCTATTAAAGAAACCGAAGGAACACCTGATTTAGTAGAAAAGCTTATAAAAGGACTACGCCTTAGTAACCTATATTTTGACCTAAAGTAAGACTTCTAATTAAGAAACACACAAGCTGTACTTTATTATAAAAATAGATTTAGGAAGCTAGCTATCGTTGTCGATTACGAGTTCCTAAACGATTATATCTATAGAATTAAAAACGATATTCTAATTCTAGACTCGACTCCGAACCTTATAAAATAGAGACGTACGGGTAAAGTAAATCCTAAAACCGGAAAAAAGTAGAGTGTAGAAGACATATAACCAGTTTTCCCTTAAATCGTAATCAAGGTCCTACCTAGATATAAAGAAGATCTAGAAGACTTAGTTAAGTTAATTCTAGCTATTTCGGGCGCTGAACGAGATGACCTAAAGAAAGAAAAAAAATCTACTCTAAAGTAACTAGATGTATAGATATATATCGAATAGAAGGATAGTTTTATTCTAGAAGGCGAAACCGAAGAGCGTTTCTCGTCTTAGGAAAGTAGGTTATATTACCGTATACTCTAGAAGAAGTAAGTTATTACTAATAATTTCTTAGTAACTGTTACTATAAAGCGTAAACATGCATATAGAAATGCTAGAGGAAAGAACTCTTTAGAACTACAGAGTATGTCTCTATTTAAATTCCCGCGGGCTAGAAGTTAATTAGACCGAGAATACACACAGACACCAGAAGTAGAGGAAGGGGAAGAGAAGAAGAAGGAAGAAGAGAAGAAGAAGAAGGAAGAAGAGGAGAAGAAAAAGAAGGAAGACGAGGAGAAGGAAAAGAAGGAGGAAGAGAAGAAGGACGAGAACGATAGCGATGACGATAAGTAGCTTAAGAAATTTAAGAAACTATGGCAAATATAGAATAAAGTTAAGAAGGGCGACGAATTAACACTAGTATAGGAAGGACAGATGATCTAGGCGTTTGAAGCTTACTTAGAAGTATAGAAACAGGCGGCCAAGAGAGATTCGAAGCTATGATTAAGGGTTGTTCGCGTTTAATTGTCACTAGATTAACACCTATATTTGTCTTTCTTTCTTTATTTCCTTAGACTTCTTTACCTTTAATCACTAATTATATTTCCTTAGATAGATGTTTTCTTATACTCGCTTTATCTCGATAATATTTTCTATTACTTCTTCTCACTCTTTAATCATCCTAGGATAAGTTAGTAATTACATAGAACTTAAAACATATAGGAATTTACGTAAACATTTACGGTGACATGTGATAAGAAAGGATGTTCTATACAGAGCAAGCGTTGACGTAGACAGCTGATATTGGCTTCGTTGTTTCTAGCCTAACTTACTAATTTATGACGAACCCATCATAAGAGAAAAGGTGCCAATTTCGGCTCCCTAATCTTAACAGTTAGATATAAAACGTTGATATGCCTACAATCAATCAATCAATCAATCACCACGCTTATCATGAAAATCACCCTAGTATATGCCATCGCCTTGGGTGGCGTCCTCCTCCTCCCTCTCCTCATCAACCTCCTTCCTTGGCTTCTATACCTTACATTCTCTACACCATCCTTTATTCAACAAGCTTTAAGGTACCTAAAATATCCTTACGTTATTCGCCGCTATCGATTCGTAGGTCCGTAGACATATGTAGATATAATTATTTAGCTTGTATACATTGCCAGTAACTCTTTCTGCCTTGGCTTCCGAGTCTCTAGTATTGAAAAAGCCGGTGTACGAGCTGGGCATCTCTCATTGATTAACATGATTCCCCTCTTCCTAGGCCTACATCTGGGATTTCTCGCTGATATTCTGGGTATCTCCCTGAGTATGTTTCGGTTAATGTACCGGTCCGCTGGGCTGATGTCCTTTAGCCTGGTATTGTTCTATGTGCTCGTTGTGCTCTTCTCCTATACGACGTTCTCTTTATATGGTATTGTAAATATTTCTGCGGTAGTAGTAAGCACTTACATTATAATTATGTTGTTACACAGACTGACAGTTTATAGAGCGGATCGTCTCTTAGTTTAATAATTGTGTTGTCTTAGTCGTGGTCGCCGCTCTATAGATGGTTTTACGAAATCTTCCTTCGCTTGTATTAACTACTAGTAGCTGTTGTAGCTATATCTGCTCTACTATATGTCCTATTAGCGCTGTTCCCTCGATTGTGCTTCTACATCTCTTTAGGGATCTTTACAACCACTTTCGCGTACGAAGGCGTTCTCCTACTATACCGTAATATAATCGTCGCGCGTGCTAAAAGCAGAAGGTTGCCTAGAGTTAGAGAGGTCTTTAAGTATCCCGGTAAAGATGAAAATAGCCCTATACAGTTGACGATAATTCCGTAAGAATCTTTAAGTATAAAAGCTAGACAATATATTAATTTATATCTCCTATGGCTTAGCGTACGTCCCTAGATCTTTATATAAACCTATCTATTTATAGTCGCCTCTTAGACTGGTAAGCGGTAGACGAAGTTAGAGCTCGTAATTAAGCCTCGTCGTAGATAGACTAAGATTCTTTAGTCTCGCGCGATAACCGCGAGCGGGTAGAGCGGAGGACTAGGCCGGGTGCTATTTACTAGGCCGCATGACACTATCGTACCAGTAGACAACTATAAGTATGTTTGTATGTTTACGAGCGGCTATGGTATCATAGCACAGCTGCCACTTTTAGAACGGCTGGTTTAGGGCACGCTCGCTCGTGAAGTTCGAGCGCGCCGAATCTGTTTAGTCTAGGAATTTAAAGACATTAGTAAGTCTGACTCCTCTAAGATAGCGTGCGTTACTCAACGATTATGTACAGGGCTTTTTGAAGTAGTATATCCGCTATTCAATTAGGTCTTGGTAGAAGATCGGAAACTGGGGGATAACTGTGTAAGCAGCGTCAATTCAGCCGGTTTGCTCTTCCTAACGCTCCTAGGGCCTTTTAATAACGCTCTATACGACCTAACTAGTGCCCTATAAGCTTTTAAACCGAGCAAAGATACTACTAGGACCGCTCCCTACGGAGTATGTGTTGAATTCTAAGGTTAGAGAAGTTAATAAGAGAAAGATGTAGGAGGACGAAGCCATATAGAAGATAGAGGATAAGAGGGCAGCGGAAATAGAAAGAGGACGAATAGAGGTTATCTTAGAACGGTTAAGTAGAGAACCGATCTATAAGTCTAGAACCTTGCCCGTGTATACAAGTACACCTAGAATGCTTGTAACGGGTAAGACTGTCATATGTTAAGAATGTTATCTTGTGCTAACGACTTAAGTATCTATATCGTCGAAGATTCGAGATGATCTTAGATCTGTTCTACGGACTTCTCTTAATAGAGATATTACTTTAAAAGAGCTAGATTATTAGCCTTTAGAATAGCTTTATTTACATAGAATCGAATAGACAATATTTCAAACTATAAGAGTAGATCTCAAGAAAGGTGAATTGCTTTAGAAGGAGCTAAAACCTAACCTCTAGGCGCTAGAACGGGAGGCTCTTAGATGTGGCACACCCAATTAGCAATAAAAAGGGTACGACCTTATCTATAGGAAACGTTTAAGAACCTGTCTACTAAATATTATTATAACACATAGTATGGTAGAGCGAATTAAACTAGCTTCTTTGCCAGATTACGTTACACATTTGTAGCTATGTCTACTAATTAATGTATTACGCGAGAAGAAAAAAATCATTGTTATAGTAGGAGTAGGAATTTCTATAGAAGCTAGAAGTAAGTAGCTTCCTTGACACTGTCTTACCTACTAAACTGTAAAGTCCCGACCTTTAACGCTATACTAATGGCTAGTACTATAATATTTAATATAAGTATATATAATAACGGAAACGATATAAAACTCCTTAACGAAATCTTTTCTAATATGTATTTGTTGGTAAAAGACTGTTAGGTCCTAGATGGTTTGAATGATAAAAGATGTAGAATTTAGAAGGTCTAGCTACTTGACTATATAGCAGGATATTTGGTGGCGTTTGCTAGTGGCCTCGTCAGACCGCCAGTGCTAAAACAGACCGCCAGTACTGAGCTGTACTACATACAGAACCTGTTCACTTATCCTTTGCCACATTTGGAACCTGTTTCACTATCCTTTAGAACCTGTCTTACTATCCTTTGTTATTTACTTGTCCTACGTCGTAACACTAGGTATACTTTAAAAGAGTGAATAGTAACCTAAAAGCGATCCTTGTCCTTAGTCTCTTTCCACCTATCCATTCTTCTTAATCTCGATATAATTAGTATCGATTAGGTCCTTCAACGCTCTATTAACTTTAGTCCCCTTAGTTATAACGTTAGCTAGATTACTCTTGCCGTCTATCTATTATATACTGTCGATATCGCGTTCTTCGTATGATTATCTTATGGCGAGTATATCGATCATTAGACGCTTCTCGCTTGTAGTTCCGAGCTTAGTAATATAGTCGTATATAGACTTCTAATCGGTGTAGATGTTAAGAGGAATACGATAATCTATAATTAGATTTATAGTCGTCTTAACCGAGATTCCAATATTAGCTCCTTGGCTTATGGCGTACAATTCAGAAGCTAGTACGCTGCGTGTGACACGCTTGCACTTTGTTGAGCTCTAGTGGATGATATTAGCTCTCCCCGTGTTGTCTATAAGTACAATTACGTATCTAATTTGGCTTAAATAGTCCTTGTTATTAGCGAAGCCGGCGTCTGTAAACACTCCGATCTCGAGCGAGTTATAGTCTAGTCTAGTAAAGTTTAATCTACGCTGGGCGTTGTCTTTTTGCTATTGAATTCGCTTATTTAGTTGTTGAATATTAAGCTGCTCAGGCTCCTTAGTCTGTGCCGTATACGATAAGTCGAAGGTAGCTTCTGGTTGAGAGACGGTGCCAATATATGCGCTACGTGCTCTTTAACGAGTATACTAATCTTTAGGTGTAGATTCCTTCGTCTTTTTAGGTGTTGTCTTTCCGGCTTTAATCGTAATCGAGTGGCTTTATACGAGTTCTAGGTTCTTAATCCACTTTTCTTAACTAAGCTTTAGGATGATATTTCCGGTCTTGTCTCGGTTTATCGATATGTCAGCTCTATTAAACTTTAGTAGTTCTTTTATTGTTAGCTCCTCGATATCCTTACACAAGAAGCCTGCTTTCTTAATCTCCTTAGCTTCCTTGTTAACAAAAGCGTTGTTATACATATATAGTGTGTCATCTACTTATAGGCTAGCTAGAACGATGTCTTTCTCGTATTTAGTATATAGTAGATAGGGGTCGTAGGTTGATTCGGTTAGGCCGAGTTGTTCCTTAAGATATCGTAGATATCTTGCCAGCTAGTGATTTCCTACTTCTGGAATACCGTATAGCGGGATCTTAAACTTTATGATTAAATTACGTAACTATAGGATAGTTAGATTCTTCGGAGGTCGTACGTATATCGGACGCGCTAGTGGTGTTCCTAATTGCGTGTAGGCCTGAGAAATGTCCCTGAGGATGAGCCTAGTAGTTGCTGTTCCGTGCTCGCTATTGCCTTCTCGGTAGAGCGTAATAAACATGCTTAATATAATTCTAAGCGATATTCGTTGAATTGTAGGGGATTGTGTTAACACTAAATCCTTACTATTGTCTCCCTAGGCTTGTACAACAAGTCTCGATTTGTCTCCTATATCTTTCTTAGTACGAATAAATTTACTATTAAAGATACGTGTGCCTTATAGTACTTTTAATTCGTCGATAGTGTCGTATACCCTCATTGCTTTAATACCTAGTATTTCCTTAATATCGGCTTCGGATAGGTCTCTGTAATCACGGTCTGCTGGTGCTATATTTAAATAGCATTCTGTGCTCGATATTTCGGCATGAACTATAAAGTTCTTTCTAGGTCTTCCGCGTCCTCGCTTAGGGGGGACAGTAGCTTCTAGCTGTACTACTAGTCGAAGCGTACGTGTGTTTTCGTTAGGAATCGGAAGATCTTTAGGAATTGGAATTGGCTCTAGTTTAACTAGTTTGTCTAGGGTTTCGATATTATATAGCTTTACTTAAGTTGATCTAAATTTCTTTTCCTTCTTGCTAGTATCGACAGTTACGACTTTATACTCGTTAATTCCCATAAACAAATACAGTCCCTTCTATCCTTTTGTCTTTTTATACTTCTTCTCACGCTACACCAGAACTGGGGATAATAACTCTAGGTATCGTAGGTGTAACGTCGGGCCGTTTCTAGTGTTAAGGGCATCGTTAATTTTTCGGTTCGCTTTACACTTCCTAAGCTCAGTATATGCCTTCTGTACTGCTTCGGCTCTTTGCTAGTAATCGGCTAATGGCGAGTCTGTTTCGAACATTCGAGAATAGCGTCCGAAAACTAGTAATTCTAGTATAAGGCCGTTCGGACCAGCTGTTTGATTTATAATCTTAACAGTATATTGTAGTCTTAATTCTCGGTCAATATAAGGAAGCTCTTGTAAGAGAATATAATAAGCTCTTCGGAGTGGGCCGTAGTATCGTTCTACTATGCTAATCGACTAGTGTGCTTCTAATGGGACTTCTACAACTTGTGATCTATAGGATCGAGCTAGCATTCGGAATTCTTTACTTGTAAAGTTTGTACTAGTATTATGAGTAATAAAGTCAGGCGCTCCGTAGTAGAGTAAGTTCTACAGTTTTTTATAGGTTTTAGGCACCAACCTGCTTATATAAAGGTTGTTGCTTCGTCGATTAAATAGATAACTGGTTCTTTCTTGTTCTTGTCGTCTATAAAGAATATATCGACTAAGACATTAAAGTTAAATTCCGCACTGTCGTGAATTATAAATCTAAATCGGCTAGGTGAGGCCCCGAAACGTTGACAGTGGTTATAAAATTTGCGAAGCTGTTCGAGAAAAGATATATCGATATTCTCGTATCCTACAGCTGATAGCAAGTCGTGAAGTTTACGAACTGATAGGTGTCCGAATCGACGGTGTAGTCGACGTATGTCGTTCTCTATAAGGACTCGTACCCTGCCGTTTGTAGCTAGGTTATCGTCTTAAAGATACACTTCTTGTGTCTTTCCCTAGGTTATCTAAGGGTGACTATTTCGTCGAGTAATAGGGATCTTATTTATAGATCCATCTAGAAGTCTCTAGACAAGTATATTGTCGACGGTTTATATAAATACTTAAAGTTTATCTGAAACCAGAAGTCGGACGGATATCGCTTAAAAATAGTATATTACGTGTCGGCGTTTGTATCGATCGTAAAGTCTTTATTTATGGTGTTCTATAGAATCTCGATCTTATGCTTGGTTGCTGATATATAAAGTTGTTATATGATTTCTTGTGCTTCTTTATATGTAATATCGCTACTTTCAGTCATCCATTATGCTCCTCCTACGCATAAATCATTGCTCTCATTTGTACTGTTTGTAAGGTACACCTAATCGTTTTAATAATCCTTATCTTCGATGTCCTATAGTATCTGTTCTATAATAGGTTCGTAGGTAATCATAGCGGCGGTTAGTTCAGGTTCGCTATCTGGTTCTCCCTCGTATTTAAGCAGGAAGGTGGCAAAAGCTTTGTTATCGGTATATCTATTGTTTGTACGATTATTAAATCGACTTTACACGTCTCGTCGTCGATCTATATCGCCGGGGGCATTATAGTATCGTGCTAAGCATCCTACCTTCTTATAGATGAAGTATCTCTTTACGTTTGTGTTGTTGTTGCCGTTACGTCTTAAGTTAAATCGTCTAAATCGATTAAAGTTTCCTCGAAAGTTTCCTCGAAAATTGCCGTTTCCGTTATTGCCATTGCCGTTCCTGTTATTACTATAGTATCGACGGTTAATAAAAAATTAGTCATTCTACGAGTCGTCGTAATCGTAGTCTTAATGTTCGTGGGCTTAATAATCGTAGGCTTGATGATCGTAGGTTTAGTGTTTGTAAGCTTGATTCATATACTAGTATAGAACAAGTAACTTTAAGCTTCCTAGGCCTTAAAAGATCGCTAGATTCTTGCTTGCTGATTCCTACGTTATTAGGTTACCGCTAAGCTTGTTTCAGAAGTCTAGAAGTCGTTTAGGAGCGTCACCGTATATGGCTGTAAGTGCTAGATGTACGCTTAAGACTTGTATAAGCTTTTGAGCTATAAAGTTGTTAGATCGGAAGTCTGGTTGTAGAGTATGCCGGAGGACTGCTAATTTGTTGAATAGTAGTTTAAGGCATCTAGATTCCTTCTTATTTAGGTTCTCTACTTAGATAGATTAAAGTAATACAGCCTCCCATTCTACTATATTGTGTTACTGTTTGTTTCGACTTTTAAATCTACCTATTATCTTTTTAACACTTTTATCGTATGTGTAGTTTTGGCCTCTAATGTTTGAAGCGTAGAAGCCTAAAGCTAATCCCTTTAGCATAATCGGAAAGACTAAGTGGTATTCGGATTTAGGTACGCCTGATCGTATATACACTTCGATAAATTCGCAAAGCTTAACGTTAAAGCTTCCTGTGCCGTCGTATTTCATGTCTTCTGTATACGATTTTCCGACGTTGCTAAGCTGCTAGGCGTACTGTGATAGTAGTTTTGTAGATCGATCGATAACTATAAGTGCTAAATCAGAGGGTTTTGTTTAAGGTGTTGTTTAAGGTCTAGGGTTGTTTGTATTTCCACTTCCGCCACTTCTACCACTGCTGCTGCTTGTTGTCGTTTGCTTAAGTCGATCATTGTCTAGTAATCTGACTGTCTCGGGGTGATCGATATATAGCTTTATAATGTTCTTGAGAATCGGGGATCTAATACTGTCGCTATGTTTGTTCGTATATTCTGCCGCAAAAACCATTGGCCACTCTAGTTGTTCGTCGCCTAAAGCGGTTATAAGTACTTCTAGTAACTTTATTACTTTATAGTCTGTTTCGATTTATACTCCTCCGTTTATAAGTGCCATTCGTAGCTTAGAGTTATAGTTCTTTCCTACGTCTTCAAAGCGCTTGTAAGTAAAGCCGTCGAAGTCTTCTTAGAATGTTAACCATAATTGCTCGTCGACGGGTGCATTTAGTAGTAAGTATTTAGTAGTATATTGCTTAACAAGGTCGAGATTATCTTAAGATTGGGATATAGTAGAGGCTATAATGTCGATGTCGTGGTGTTGTCGTTTAGCCGGTATTGTTGTTTTTCCTAAACAGGAAGTTAACAGGTTTCTTAGGCAATTTGCTAAGAACTTCGTAGTTACACTTACTAGGCAATTTGCTAGTTCGCGTTCTACGGTAGTATTCCTCGGGTGCTGGGCAATTTGCCAGTCCTTCTTAATACTCTTTAAAAGCAGCTAGGTAGGTGAATGTACTTGGTTCAAAAACTGGTATCTCCGTTTGTAAATACTTAATAACTTACGTTATAAGTATCTATTCTGTTTTTCGAAATATAGTCTTTGATCTGTACGCGCTTACTGATCAGTGTTGGTAAAAGACTGTTAGGTCCTAGATGGTTTGAATGATAAAAGATGTAGAATTTAGAAGGTCTAGCTACTTGACTATATAGCAGGATATTTGGTGGCGTTTGCTAGTGGCCTCGTCAGACCGCCAGTGCTAAAACAGACCGCCAGTACTGAGCTGTACTACATACAGAACCTGTTCACTTATCCTTTGCCACATTTGGAACCTGTTTCACTATCCTTTAGAACCTGTCTCACTATCCTTTGTTATTCACTTGTCCCACGTCGCAACAGTATTACCGCGTGTAGGGTGTAAGCCTAACTCAATTTTACCGCGTGCTCGAAGTCATTGCCGAAGAAGGTCGCCTGTATCGGCTATATACTTAAAATATTGATAGACTTAATATACAGTTAGTACTATTAAAGACTTAGATCCCTTTGCCGTCGAAGGGGCCATGGCCAAGGACAATCTAACTATACGGAGACTTAAGGACTATTAGGTACTAGGGAGATCCTCGACACTTGTCTTATTTTAACCTAGTATTATTTGCTTTAGAATTATCCTCGCCTCCCTATACTAAGTGTCAGGTATATAAGCGAATAGGAAAAGTTCTTGTCTTAAGACCTAGAGTCTGGCTATATCTTAATAATAACTATCCGGATACGGATACTATTAGTAGCGTCGCTAATATAGATCTTCAGAAAAAGCTAGATTTAGTTGTTATAGTAGGTACTACGCTTAAGGTCGGATTAGTAAGAAAGTTAGCGAAGGATTTATATACTAAAGTTCGTTAGAATAGGGGAATCGCTGTCTAGATCAATCTTAAGGCCCCGATCTAGGATCTTGATTTCTTCGACCTTGTTATTGAGGGGAACTGCGAAACAGTTGTAATGTACGTGTCTACTTGGTAGTTAAAAGTCCCTCTTGTTTTAAGCGATAGCCAGATATAAGATATATAATAGAGATATAAACCACTTTTTATTATAAAGTCGCCTAGAGCCGTACTAAATCGAGCCTTGGCCGAGTTAGATACCGATTCTCTGTCTAAAATATTCTAGCAATATGTAAATAAGTTAAAAATCCTTAGAGTTAAAGAGAATAGGGAGTTGATCTTCACCTCTGTAGTACGATCCTAAATTACTAGCTCAAGTGATATTAAAGTTAAATACGATTAGAACGCAGTTAACAAGACATTGCCGGTACTCAAAAGCGCACCATCTAAGAGCCCAGAAATCCTGCCGAAACTGATAGACTGTTAGAGAATTAAAATGTCAAGAAGGCTGAGCGATGTTGTTATCGGAAAGAAAAACGGTGAAGGTTCGACGATCGTCACTTTAATTAAACTTGATTACAAGGCACACCTAGAAGAGTACCTCTAGCGCCTAAAGCCAGGACAATGGCTTAACGACGAGATTATTAACGTATATCTTAAGCTCCTTTAAAGGTCTGTCAAATCGCTAAGTTATATAATTAGAAACTCCTTCTCTATGGAGATGCCTCCCGATAAGCCGCATAAATGGTTTAGAGAGCTCCCTGATACTAGGATATATATAATATATCTCCCGATTAACTAGAAGGATTATCACTAGAGTTTCGCTATTATAAGATCAGAGAACATAAAAGATACTATCTAGTAGACCTATTATAATAGTTTTAGTACTAAAGCTCCGGTGGCTCTAGTGACCTAGATTCGACAATGCTTTAAAAATAGAACAATAACGGAGCTAACTGCCTTGCCCAATCTAAAACAAAATAACGTCTTAGACTGCGGCCTCTTCGTCCTTATAGGCATACGTCTCTTGATCGCCGGGCGGCCACATCTCACCTAGGCCGAGAGTAATGATTTCCTTCTATTACTTAGGGAAAGATTCTTGGCGGAGCTCCTAGCTTCAAGCCTTGACCCTTCGGCAAGCCAGTATCAAGAGCTCAAACTCAAAGAGACGAACGCCAAAGAAACCCAGCCGCAATGCCTCGAGGACAGTGATAGTGATGGCAGTGATGACAGTGATGAAGAAATCCCGCCGCTCGTTTTTAGGAATGACAATGATAGCGATGGCAGTGATGGTGATGGCAGTGATAGTGACGACAGTGATTGCGTGATGGTATCTGCTATACCCGACGACCGCAATCACGATAATCAGCCCGAGCTATTCGTATCGTAATCCCTAGTCTCTGGTTCTAGTAGTTCTGGAGAAGACGAGAGAAGGAGTCCTGAACATATCGCTTCCGCATTTGCAATAGAGGGAACGATGCTCAGTACGCTAAGAGAGGCCGTAGCAATAGAACGCGCCACGTAAAAACAACACCAGAACTTAGCAACAGAGAACTTAGAGCTTACAAAGTTGTAGCTTATGATCAGGACAGAGAAGCGGGCTCTAAAACAAAGGTACATCTACTACGAGTTTTCTTGTTAATTCTGGGCAATAATGAAGGATTTTAACAGGAGGCCACACAAACGTGGCCCAGTTCCTAAGGCTACTATCTCTTAAGTGATAGCCAAACTTGAGATTACTGATCGGCTTAATTAGAAATACATTTTACAACGGGCAAACAGAGTATTAGTTTAGACTAAACTAGTTAATATATTTAAGGATAATCTAAAGCACCTTAGTGTCGTGCTGTACGCCGTCCTAAACGCGACGTATCGGTTAGAGATACTAATAATGTCTAATCGTAAGATACTTTTCGAGGAAATTCGTTCGAGGCTAGAAGAGCTAGATAATAGAATTATAGTAAGACTTAAAGCTGTAGATACTCTATATTAGACATTGATATATGACGAGCTACCCGTAAGGGATCTTCCTATAGAGTCTACTAAAGAAGTTCTACCTTTTAAACAGATGGTCAGATGTAGAAAATAATTATTTATATATTTAGCAAAGTAGATTAGAGTAATACAAGTAGTTAATATTAAAATATGTAAAGCCTGAAGTTTCTATACAACATGTCTATGCCAGTTAAGAGAAGTCTCTACTTAGAGCCTTTTCCCTGTCAACGAGTTGCGCCCGGCTGAGGATGTAGTAGTCGGTGAGAGTGAGGCTCTGTTATGAAGAATTGTACATAAAGGCTGTAGCACCCTCCCCACCAGAAACCTTTGCAACACGCTAAATACTTTAATACCTACGAAACACAAAGATTACAGAGATGTCAACACTCAATTAGAATCGCTATAGTAAGAACCCGAACTAGAAGCGTGACAGCAAGAAGTAGAAGCAGAAGTAGAAGCGCGACAGCAAGTGGGATTATTTAGCACTGTTTTAGTGCTTTTATTTTGTTATGAAAGACTGAAAAGGGTTAGCATTTTTGTTTACAGTAGTTAAAAAACATACTAAAGTTATATAGATATAGTTAAGCAGTCACAACCGTAAATAATAGCTGGCGAGGAGACGAGTAGTTGCTGGTAGCTTTAAAGGAAGAGACCCCCGCTGGGCAATGGGTTTCGAGGATGTTAGGTGTAAGTGGATACACATAATGTTTCGAGCGTGCTAGAGTCAACTGCTTTAGTGTTCAAACCCTCTAGGCAGCCCCAACGGTGTAATGAGATAGCGGAGGTAATAAAATGTAAATACAATTAAAAGTAAGACTTTTTAAGTAGTACTGCTGCTTTATGCCATACTAGTTCGACAAATCTAATTCCGCAACACAAAAGCCCACCCGCGTCTATTCCCTCCTATATGATAACTTAACCACATTCGAAGAGATTTAAACTTTGTTCTATGCTTTATCGAAGGCCTTCTCAAAAGTCTCTACACAACATAAAACCCAGTCCTTCTCACCATCTCCAAATACTCCTAGTGCCAGGAGTTCTCTACTAACCTCTGTTGCGACGTAGGATAAGTGAATAACAAAGGATAGTGAAACAGGTTCTAAAGGATAGTAAAACAGGTTCCAAATGTGGCAAAGGATAAGTAGACAGGTTCTATATGTAGTACAGCTCAGTACTGGCGGTCTGACGAGGCCCTAGCAAACGCTACCAAATATTCTGCTATATAGTCAAGTAGCTAGACCTTCTGAATTCATCATCTTTTATCATTCAAACCAACTAGGACCTAACAGTCTTTTATACCAACAACCTCACTTTAGTTAGAATATCGACATCCTTCTATATGTGACGTAGAACTACGTGTAGCAAAGACTGAGGTTCAACCTCGCCGCATTAACCAATGAATTTCCAATCGTATAATAATCCCTCCCATAGACAACTTATAACACTAACGGCCCGCTTCGAGGCTTCACTTTCGGCGGCGCCCAAAAATGGCAGCTTTCGAGTTACCGCGTACGGGCCATATTTTCTACGTTCGTTTCCTATACTAAGCCACTTTTTACCACTTGACCGAGACAGATAAAGGTAACACTTGTTCCCTTGATTCAGCATTCTAGTATCTACATTCGCAGCCATGCTAGAATCGCCTATAAACAACATCTATAATTCTCATTTAAAGCCTTCCTATCTTCTACTTAAAGATACTCCCTAAGTCGAAGCTGTTAAGATTAACAAAAGTCTACTCTACATTGTACTATTTCCAGCGCTCCGTAATCAAATTCGCCAACTTTTCCTACGCCAGGATCACTTGAGTGGCTATCATTCAGAACCTAGCGCTACAAGGCCTAGACCTTGTCTTATAATAATGGTATCTTAGATAAAGACTAAAGTACTAAAAATAGTATATACAAACATGCTTGCTCTTCTCCTTACTAGGCTTCTTGCCGGTTTCGGCCTCTTTCCTGTAATGTTCGCTTCGATCTGTGATTCCCGTGCCCTAGATGGCGTCGGAAGGGCTGCGAAAGCTGTACTTAGTACAGCTTAAGATGCTCCTATATCAGCGGTGGTAGGAACAGCTTTAATTTGTGGCGTAGTTGCAATTTCCTGGCTCTGTTGGGGAAATTGGGCTAAGTATGTTTAGCTGACAGGTCGCGCATTTTTATAGGTTCTCTCTCCACTCGTATATAATAATTATAATGTTAACAAGGGCAGCCCTAACCTCCTAGACTCTACTCTCACTATTGGTATGGCCTTGCTCAATGTCTACGCAGCCCGTGGCCGTCAGTGGATAGCCACAGCTTTCATGACCGCGGCTACAACGACAACTACGACACTTATTACTATTATAATGGACATAGTATACGAAGGATTGACTGGCTCGGCTTAGAAAGAGCAAACCGCGCCGAAAGAGGCTTATATTGCCTAATAAGTGGTTAAACATCATTCGCTTTGTAGGGGTAGAACAGTTCATGTGTTTAGGGGTTAATTTACATGGTCTACTATAGTTAGCTAATAAGGTTTGTTACATTGAAGTATACGCCAGGCATGTTTCACCTTTTATAATTTAGTTGTATGTTACCACTCTCTTCGGAGGAATAGATTGAAGCGTATTTTTTATATCGTTCGAGTTGTAGACAGCGGTGGTAGTAAGAAGAATTTATCACATTGCTCATTACAAAATGGCTCTAATGACGATACTATAAATAGTAATGCCCGATATAAAAGTGGCGAGAGTTTTTTGAAACATTGTTTTGGCTTAAATCTAGGAGTACTGGGTCCGAAGCGGTACTATGACGGAGAGTAGGAAAGCTCATTATCATCGTCGTTATTAGGATCCTTAGCATTAATCTTAGGGTTAAGATCCTAGACTAAACCAGGAGTGTTGTGATGCTCAGCCGCGGACCGGTCATTTTTTCCGTTTAACCAAGTCTATTACAGGAATCTAAGGACAGAGTTTAAGACGCGCAGTTGGTTTTACAACATCTGCGTTATTGTTACTACAACAAGAGAGGAATCTAAACATGTCAGTCTACACATTCCTACTATGTATGTGTACTCATACCTGTATTAGCACCCCAAAGCTCTAACTTGGAACGTTTTGAACGACCATTCTTAAAAACACTCTCGATTTCGCTGTTCGAGGCTCCATAATCGCTACTGCTACTAACGATGATTCGTAAATTACCTAGAATCCCTCAGATGTGTATATAACATCAGGAAGATTATACTAACTCTCGTTTTGCCGTATTTCGCTCTACTACTCGATGAGTAAGAGAGGTAGACGTATTACTCCGTTTAAACTTATCCCTCGACACTGTTTATTTGTAGCGTATAAGTCAAAAGACACTACTCTAATTCTTACGATGAATAGACTATCTTAGATCCCCTGCCTTATTAGTTGATCTATAGTTATGCTTTAGACACTGTTCTAGCTGCTCACCTTATACGCTTCTGGCCCTAAAGTTCCTGCTATTGGTAGTAGCGGTTTTTCTATCAAGGCACAGAGATCGCTTTCCTGTAGATTGCGATGAGCACCAGTCTGTGTATCAATGTTGAAGAGTGAGTGTTTTTTAGTAAGCGGTCTCTTTTTTATAGACCCTTTCTAGATTATACTAGGAGATTTTTAAGAAAGTCTTAAGAGGTTGGAAGAAAAGTAGAAAGGACATTATAAGGTAGAAGCTTTAGATTCTGTCTTTTCTATAGACTATTAGTAGGGTGCCCTCTTATACCTATCTCTAGCACAGCTTCTCTGCCGGATTTGTAACACAAGGTACTTTCTGTGATTCTCCTACTCTTAGCCCCTCCTAGTCATCTATCCCTGATGTCTGCCAACATTTTCTAAAAACGCCTCACTCGTAGTGTGATCTGTAGAATTGTTCGCACGCATAAACCGGCTTAAGAAATCCTATATACTGCCTTAGACACAATCACTGGCGGAACCACTCCTCCCGCTCAATTGCTACCTCAGCTATACCGATGGCAGCTTTATCCCTCGATTGTCGGGGATGTAAAGGAAACTCTAAATAAGTAAGGCGTACGCAATGTTAGGGGGAGCGTTACCGGATTTTACAGTATCCGCGAGCTAGAGTCTAGGCAGACACGTAGAAAAAAAATATAAGAAGTAATGCCTGCTCTGTAGTAGGTTATATCCTAGAGGCTTCGCCTTGAAACCTAAGTCCTCGTAAGAAGGCGAATCAAATCGAAAGGATCAGCTTTACTCTTAGAGCTGCGTTTTCGAAGGGTCCTAAAATGGAAGGCTATATCCCCGTTTAGCAACGCAAATTCATGCGAGCAAAACCGATAAGTCCTGTAAACGACCCTAGAATAGCACTAAGACGAAGGATCGTCACCTATTAAGCCTGCTAATTAAATACTTGTGCTCCAACGTGCCTGAATCCATGCCAGCTGAAACCAGATTCTGCCTAAGGTGCAGCCTCTATCACCTACGGTCTATAGAGCTAATTAAGTGAGGCGTCCGCCAATGGTTGGCCGTAAGCACGGCAACGTCACCCTAAGGTACTCTTCCCTCACGATATTCCTGCCATTATATCGCAAGTCCTTCACTTCTAGAGTTGTAAAAGTATCTAGCATCTACTAAGGCTTCCTTAACAAAAGTAACATACAGTAGGAGCTCATCGGTTAGGACTCGAGGGAGCGGGAGACATGAGGTGCTCGTAGAACTGTAGTATTAAGACGTGTAGATGAGATAGAGTCTAGCTGTACAAGGATTATTAGCTCTATAAACTCTAATACTTGCAAGTAGAGGAGGGAGGGAAACTCACAGCAAGGTTGCAAAATTAGAGTGCGATTTAAGCTGTGCGCATAGACAATTCGAGACATCGAGGAGGCATGGCGTAGGTGATTACCGTCGGATTACGGTAAGGCCGAGACATAGCGGTCTAGGATGGAAGCTTAGGAAAAATTAAGAGGAGTTAGGGAGTGAGGAATAGGCATCGAGAGACGTGGGCAGTAGTGCTAGATATATACCGTCAGCCGCTAGCGGTCGTATGGCTATGGGTACTACAGCGGCCAACAGAGGAATTTCCTTTTTAGGCAAGCGCAGTTTTCTGTTGCGGAATCACCAACAAATATATAAAACACTATTAGCCTATTACCTAGTCTATCATCCCTATCACACAGCTCTTTGCCCTAATCATTAAGGAAGTTTATTATTTTTTCCGTATTTGTATTAGCCTGCTAGCTTAAGTTACTATCTCGATTTATCTTCTATATATTTCCGTTGACAACGAAGACACAATATGTAATAGATGTAGCGCAAACAGCTCCGTGATAACAAAACACTTTCTTGTTTGTGGAATTGTGTGGCAGTAGAAATGGCCCCTTATCGAAAATAGTATTATAGTAAAAACAGCTAATTGCGAAAGATATATGGCAGCAAGAATAGCTGCTAGCCTGAAAGATATAGAGTGTGGCATCAAAATAAGCTGCTTAATAGAGGGAGGTGTGGTAGTAGAAAGTGGCTGCTTTACAGCAGTAGAAGTGGCTGCTAGTTTAGGGGTGGAAAGTGTAGCAGCAAACCTAGCGGTTCGCACAATCCCGCGCGGAATTAAAATAGAAATACTTACGACACGACGCTTAGAGTCCAGCTCTAGGGAAGCGTAGCCGAAGGCCACGTAGCGCTAAATAATTCGTAGACTGAATGCTCAGCTCTAGCTCGGGCAGTGCTCAGTTAGGTGCCTGTTAAAGCAGCCTAGCTCCCTGCCAAATCCGGATATAGATTTTAGAGAGTTACATTTTAGTATATGTATAATCTATATATAAGTCTTATATAGGTATAACTAACTTAGTTAAACCTTCTAGGAGGTAGGACTTAGTATAAAAGGTCGATGTAAAAGTAATCTTATTAGCTTTCTAATCTACTACTAGATTATGTTTTAAAAGCTAGATATTACTAAAAATAACCTTATAAGAGGCTAATTTAGTAATATAGAATCGTTAGTCTTAGTCGATATACTTACTAACTTAAAGGTCTAAGATAGTAATATAAGTAATATCTCTAGTAGACAAAGGGGTACTATTAACAGTTTATAATCGGCGAGGTTAGGAGAGAGGGTATAATAAAAATCCTTATTTTTACGTAAACTTAGAATTAATAAAACATTTAGTAGAAGCGCTAAAGTTAAGTAGAGAGTATATAGATAAAGTTAGGTTCTTATTTTTATTTAATAACCTATATAGAATCTCTATTATATTTTTCTATCTTTCCTCTAATAATAATAATAATAATACTAAGTTTATCTTCTTTATTTATTATCTCTAGAGGTGACTATTACTAGAGACTAGGCTTTTCTCTTATTTAACTTCTTCTCTTCCTCCTTCTTCTTATCCTCCTTTACTTTTAAAGCTAGGTAGGTAGTCTTTATATACTTATCGCTAGAATAGTAGAAGTATAAATTGTTCTTAAACTAAAACTCTTAACAAGCCTCGCGTTTATCTTAATTATATAAATTTTATCTCTCGTTAATAAACTTCTAAGTCTAAATAGGCTTAGTAGTACTTATCTAAGTAGCGTCGATTTCTATAGGGTTACTAGTAGCGGTAGTAGCGGCGGGAATAGACCGAGTAGATTGTAGGACTACTATAATAGTAGTACCCTTCTTAGTATAACCGGGTCCTAAAGCGGCTAAGCAAGTGTTATAGGTAGTCTTAACTAACTTAATTATATTGTCTAACTAAATATTCTCTAAATAACTACCTCTACTTAAAACTTAATAGTATACCTTAAGGTAAAAGGCGGCCTTTAAAATAGATATTACAACGAATCCTTCTACCTTAGCCTCTAATACTAAACCGACCTACTTAAGTAAGAACTTAATAGTATTACATTGTCCTTATTTCTCGTTTAAGAGTAACTTTATAGCTATTTCTCGGCTAAACTTATTACTATAAGTAGATATTAAATAGTCGAACATCTATAAGATAGAACTTATAAGTGCCTTAAAAGCGGTATTAGGAGTAAGATATTGATTAACGTGTCGACGCGCGTTTTCTTCTAAGTAACCGAGTATAAACTTTATACGCTTTAGTTCGGTAGTCTACTAATTAGCATTTATACTTAACTTAATCTTAACGTCTTAAATAAAGCTTTATAAATCGGTAGGCTTATACCGGTCCTTATTACTAAAAGGGAGAGAATCTCGGTAGCGCTTCAAGGAGGAACTACTACTACTACTACTACTAGTATTACTACCTGTATTTAACTTCTAAAGGTAAAGCTAAAGAGTAGCGACATCGTTCTATAGACCTATAATCTAAGCTTAAGCAACCGAGGAACTAGTAGTAGAGAGCTATTAATAGCCTTAGTAATTCCTAATTTAGTCTTAAAGACCTATAACTTAATTCTAAAGATTCGTAACCTAATCGGTCTAATCGGTACACAACTATAGTTAGCCTTAAAGACCTATAACTTAATTCTAAAGAGTCGTAACCTAATCGGTCTAATCGGTATACGACTAAAGTTAGCTTTAAAGGCCTATAACTTAATCCTAGAGGTCTATAACTTAACTAGATTAATCGGTAAGTCTCTAGATCTATACCTAAAGTATACTAACCTTATTAATATAAAGTTAGTTCTAGACATCGAGATTCTAGGCGTTAGTTTATAACTATCGAAGGGAGGTAGTAAGGTTAGTAAACACTCGAATAAACTACTCGTTATTAAAGTTATAGAGTACGACGAGGTCGGAATACTTAGAAGCTACAGCTAATAGAGCACTAAACTTGTCATAAGTTATATTCGGAGGGAAAGACATAGCGAGTACGACGACTAGGTTAAGTCAAACTCGATTTAGAAGAAGGCGATTAATATATTAGGGAATTACTAGGAGCGTATAAAAGACTACTCTAGAATAAGGTTAAGATTGATCGCAAGCCTTCTAAGAAAGTCCTAGAGCTAGCTATTATTTATAGTCTACAACAAAGAATCCACGCTATACCCTATTAGGCTAGTTAAGGCAGCTCTATCTATAACCACATTTACTAAGCGAATCAACAAACCTACACGTGAGCACATTTAATCAACAAACCTACACGTGACTACATTCACTCCCTTACAATTTCCTTTGTTGTCTTTTTATATACCTTACTTACCCCTTTCCTATGTAATATATAATTTTCACCATACACCACTCATTATTTACTATTTCCTACTTATTATTTACCATTCACGATTCACTATTCACCCTTCTATCACATACAATATACTATTATAGTATATCTAAACCTTCACTATCTACAAATGGCTATATACTATTCACTCATTTCGTTCCTATCCCCTCAGCTGCGGCCAGGACCTCCCTGGACCGTGTACAATTAAGGTTGACCAATAGGAACCGCTCGTTTTATGAGTTTTAGTTGAAAAATGTATTATAATTGCTGAAAACTATGGGAACAAGGCCTTTCTTTACATAACCACACGTCGCATTTATTACAGGCGAAGCTTCTTTAATGCCGTACCGATTCTCGTTGGTTATTATTAGCAATTGTACCTAAGACAAGTATTATACAACTCTTTTAGGCTCATAGTCTATAGCAGCCTCTTTTAAGGGCGTAACATCTAGACGGCGAGTTTTAATTTCTATAGTATCTACGTAAGTCGATTTCTAGTATTATAGTAGTAAAATAATATAGGATTAGATCGATAATAGTAGTATTGTTTACACTCTAGAAGTTAGTGTTCCTACCTGACGCACGGACCACCTAGGGAGGTCCTGGCCGCAGCTGAGGGGATAAATCATTCACGACTTCCAAGTTATTAGGTATTTACTATTGACCACTTCCTACAGTATTCACACTAAAAATTTTCATTTACCATTTACTACTTATACCTCATAATTCACTTAAAGCTATTTAGTCTATTATTTCATTTACCACTCACTACTCCCATTTACTATATCTTATTCACATTTTGATTTATTATTTACTACATCACCATTCACCATTCACCACTCACCATTTCCTCTCTATCATTCACTATCTACAATTCACCAACTCCCACCCATTCACTATGTTATATATATCAAACAGTAAATAGTGAATATTAATCTACTATTCCATTCACCACCCTTCCCCCTTCTCTCCCCCCTCCCTTCCACCCTCTTCCCTCTTCCCTCTTCCCTCTTCCCTCTTCCCTCTTCCCTCTTCCCTCTTCCCTCTTCCCTCTTCCCTCTTCCCTCTTCCCTCTTCCCTCTTCCCTCTTCCCTCTTCCCTCTTCCCTCTTCCCTCTCCCTTCCACCCTCTCCCCCCTTCCCTCAACCACCACCCACGCAACTCCTCCATTCCCTCCATTCCCTCCTTTCCCCCCTTCCCTTCCCTTCCCTTCCCTCTACCCAACCCACGATCCCACAATCCCACAATCCCACAATCCCACAATCCCACAATCCCACAATCCCAC